>JALGXP010001221.1:0-15566 GCA_023333625.1 Bothriochloa decipiens
GAAACCGACAGGACTTTAGAGGCAGCCGAAATCACTTCGTTAAGGCGATCCCGAAAGCACATGAAGCACCAGAGAAATGATGCTTGGGCAAGAGAAGATGCAGCAAATGTTCGTGTCCAAGAACTCAAAGACTATGTGGAAGATTTGGAGGAATATGCGGAGGAGGCCGATGATGAATGTGTGAGGTTGAATAACTTATTGGATCCTGAATATCAAAGACAGGCAGTCCAGGATGACCTTGGTCTTGTAATGGGTCAGGACGAGGAAGAGGAAGATCCTGAAGATCTGGAATCCGTTGGTGAGGATGTTATTGATGAAGAAGAGGAAAACCAACTGGATATAGATGATGAAAGTGAAGAAGAAGATGATATGGAAGAAGAAGATCCTGAAATAGTAGAGGAAGAGCCTGAGGAGGATGAATAAGAAGTTTTGGAAAGTAAGATGTGTAATATATCCTTTCTTTGCTTTCTAAAGCCTAGTAGGCATGGGCAGTCTTGCCGGAGTGCAGACTAATGTAATAAAAATAATGTAACATAAGTATGTTATGCCTTTGTAATATATCCTTATGAAATCCCATAAGGTTTTGTGAATAAAGTGAAGTTGTGTTTCAACAGATGCCTGCTCACACCCGTTCCCGTGATGCTGCTGGTCCATCTCAGGATGGAGGTGATATTCCTAATCCTCCACCAGTTCCACCCACTCTGGCTGATGCAGTTGCAGCATTAGTCACTGCCACAACCATGATGGCTCAAAACCAGAATCAGAATGCCCGACAAGGAAATCATGGATGGAACCATAGAGATGAAACCACATATGTGGATTTCACAGACACTCGTCCTCCAGTTTTCAGCAGAGTAGATGAACCTATGGAAGCTGATGATTGGCTCCGTACTATGGAGCAGAAGTTTGGATTAATTGAATGCACAGAATATCAAAAGCCCATGTTTGCAGCCCAGCAGTTGAGAGGTACTGCAGGAGCCTGGTGGGTAAATTTTGTTGCAGCTCAGCCCGAAGGCCATCGTATTACATGGACTGAGTTTCGAGAAGCCTTTCGAGCACATTTTATTCCCGAGGGGATAATGACCATAAAGCTCGAAGAATTTCTTTCCTTGAGGCAAGGTGATATGTCTGTCATGCAATATTTTGGTAAATTCAATCACTTGTCTCAGTACGCGTCAGACTATATTAGTACTGACCGTAAAAAGAAAGAGTGTTTTCTGAGAGGTCTGAATAGTAAAATTCAGAGAATGATGACGGGAAATCCAAATGCCACTTTTCATGAGGCAGTGGATATTGCTATATCTTATGAAGATAAGAATCGACAGCATCTAGAAACCAAAAAGAAGAAGGGTGTACCCTCTGGATTTTCTGGTGGTAATCCAAAACGCCAGAAAATAATCTATCACCCTCAGAATCATTTTCGTCCACCTTATCGTCCACCACAATATCAGGTACCGCAACAGGCATTTACTCGTCCTGTTGCTAATCTTTCATATCCACGACCGCCGAATGCCCCTGGTATTCGTAATCCCAATTCCCAGCCACCTATCTTTCCCTGTTATAATTGTGGCAAACCTGGTCATTTTGCACGGAACTGCCCGCATCCGAGGCAGTATAACTCTTATGTCCCTAGAGCTTTTGCACCACAACCACAGAGTCAGCCTAAAGCAGGAAATTCGAAGGTATCAAATAGTAAGAATGAAAAGAAGTCTGGCAGAGTGTTCTACACTCAAGTTGGAGAGATTCCGGAAGGAGAGCCTGTCATGATGGGTACGTTCCCTGTTGCTGATCATCCTGCAATTATGCTATTTGATTCTGGTGCATCACATACATTCATTAATGGTACGTTTGTTAAGGCACATGAAATTCCAATAAGGGATACAAAAGAACAGTTCTTCATACAATCGCCTGGAGGGCGTATGTGTACTAAAGAAATGGTACATGATGTGCCAGTGAGTTTGGGTGGGTATATTTTTCCCACTGATATGATAATATTAAAGGATCAAGATATAGATGTGATCCTGGGTATGAATTGGATGAAACGGCATGGCGCTGTAATAGACATCCTGAATAGAACTGTGAGATTAAACATACCCAATTGCAAAACTTCACTTCTTATCCAACTTTCGACACTTAAAAGGCATGTTCCAAAGGTATGTGCCACCTCTGTAAAAGAGATTGAGGAGATACCAGTGGTCTGTGAGTTTCCTGATGTATTCCCAGATGAGTTACCGGGTTTACCTCCCGACAGAAATGTGGAATTCAGAATTGATTTGAAACCTGGTACTGCTCCCATATCCTGAAGAGCTTATCGGATGGCACCACCTGAGTTAGCAGAACTCAAGATTCAATTGCAAGAGTTAAGGGATAAGGGTTTTATTCAACCTAGTTCATCACCCTGGGGATGTCCTGCTCTCTTTGTGAAAAAGAAAGATCAGAGCTTGAGGTTATGTGTGGATTACCGACCCCTGAATGAGGTAACCATCAAGAATAAGTATCCTCTACCCCGCATTGATTTGCTTTTTGATCAATTGGCAGAAGCCAAGGTGTTCTCTAAGATTGATCTTCGATCTGGGTATCATCAAATCAAGATTCGCCCAGAAGATATTCCCAAGACCGCTTTTACCACTCGGTACGGTCTATATGAATATTTGGTTATGTCTTTTGGACTTACCAATGCACCGGCCTACTTCATGTATTTGATGAACTCGGTGTTCATGCCAGAATTGGATAAGTTTGTGGTTGTCTTCATTGATGACATATTGATATATTCTAAAAATGAAGAAGAACATGCTAAACACCTCAGAGTTGTCTTGCAACGTTTGCGAGAACATCAATTGTATGCCAAGTTCAGTAAGTGTGAGTTTTGGCTAAAAGAAGTGAAATTCCTTGGACATGTGTTATCAAACAAAGGTGTTGCTGTTGACCCTAGTAAAGTAAAGGATATACTGGATTGGAAACCACCAAAGACTGTGCACCAAGTTCGAAGCTTTCTGGGAATGGCGGGTTATTACCGTCGTTTCATACTAGATTTCTTGAAGATATCCAAGCCAATAACTGAATTGTTAAAGAATGATGTCAAGTTTATTTGGTCACCTGCATGTGAAGAGGCATTTCAGAAATTGAAGAAACTAATGACTACTGCACCTGTGCTAGCACAACCAAATATTGAGAAGCCATTTGATGTTTATTGTGATGCTTCGGGTATTGGTATTGGATGTGTGTTGATGCAAGAGGGAAGGGTTATTGCTTATGCTTCCCGGCAGTTGAAAAAGCATGAGGAGCATTATCCCACACATGATTTGGAATTGGCAGCTGTTGTCCATGCCTTAAAGATATGGCGACATTATTTGTGGGGTAATAAATGTAATATTTACAGTGATCACAAGAGTTTGAAATACATATTCACTCAAGATGATTTGAATATGAGGCAAAGAAGATGGTTAGAGTTAATTAATGATTATGATTTGGAAATCTATTACCATCCTGGCAAAGCCAATGTAGTGGCAGATGCACTTAGTCGAAAAGGTCACTGTCATTGTTTAACAGTGAAGCCCTTGGATATCTCTATATGTCATGACATAGAAAAATTGGGTATAGAGATAGTGCAACAAGGTAGTTTGTCTAACATTGCTGTTGAGACAAATATCAGAGATCAGATTATAGCTGCTCAGAGAAGTGATAAGGGAATTAAATGTATTAAAAAGAAGGTTAGAAATGAAAAGAATTCTTGTTTCACAATTGATGAAGCAGATGTCCTATGGTATAAGAATCGTCTGGTCATACCAAAAGATTCTGAGTTAAAACAAAAGATCTTTGATGAAGCACATCTGTCAAAGTTTTCGATACATCCAGGCAGTAATAAGATGTATCATGATCTGAAACAGAGATTTTGGTGGACCAAGATGAAAATAGAAATTGCTAAGTATGTGGCTCAGTGTGATACTTGTCAGAGAGTCAAAGCTGTTCATTTGAAATCAGCAGGAGAACTTCAGCCATTACCTATTCCAGCTTGGAAATGGGAAGATATAAGTATGGACTTTATAGTGGGTCTACCCAGGACAGCAAAAGGTTTTGATTCAATTTGGGTTATAGTGGATCGACTCACAAAGTCCGCACATTTTCTTCCAGTTCCAACTGCAACTACAGCTTCGCAGTATGCCAAACTATATTTTGAGCGCATCATAAGCCTTCATGGAATACCAAAGACTATTGTTTCAGATAGAGGCATGCAGTTTGTCTCCCAGTTTTGGAAACAACTACACAGGTCTTTAGGTACTGATCTTTTGCACAGTACAGCTTACCATCCCCAGATAGGAGGTCAGACTGAAAGGGTAAATCAAATACTTGAAGATATGTTGAGGGCATGTGTTCTAAATTTTCTAGAGAAATGGGATGAATGTTTACCCTTAGCAGAATTCTCATATAATAATAGTTATCAAGAAAGCATCAAAATGGCACCGTTTGAAGCATTATATGGTCGCAGATGTAGAACTCCATTAAGTTGGTCTGAGCCCGGAGAAAGAAGATTCTTCGGAGTTGATTTGGTAAAAGAAACTGAAGCGAAAGTTAAACAAATACAACAAAATATCAAAGTAGCATAATCCCGTCAGAAGAGTTATGCAGATCAGAGGCGTCGACCATTGTATTTCAATACTGGAGATCATGTATACCTAAAAGTGTCACCCATGAAAGGAGTTAACCGATTTGGAGTCAAGGGTAAGTTGGCACCTCGTTACATTGGACCCTTCCCAATTATAGAAAGGTGTGGACAGTCAGCATATCGTCTACAATTACCTGAACAATTGTCGGCTGTGCACAATGTGTTCCATGTGTCTCAATTCAAAAAGTGCCTCCGTGTGCCAGATAAAGTCATTGATGTTGAAGGTATTGAACTTGAACCTGATTTGACTTACTCTGAGTCCCCAATTCGAGTTTTGGATCAGAAGGATCGCGTTACTAGAAGCAGAACAATCAAGTGGTATAAGATACAATGGAATCAACATACAGAAGAAGAAGCTACTTGGGAATCAGAAGATTACCTGTTGGAGAATTTCCCGGAGTTTTATGCTTCTATCTAAAGTAATAATTCTTTCTACGAGTTGTAACTTCTCTATGAGTGGTACAATTCCTTTCCTTTATAAACTTAGTAGAAGTATGTTTTCCTGACACGTTTCCTTTTCCATTACTTCACTCGAGGCTTTAAATCTCGGGACGAGATTTCCTTAAGGGGGAAAGGCTGTAACACCTCTGGTGTTATATTAACTAAAACATGCCATGTCATCATATGCACTGCAAAGCATTCATGTTTAAGTCAACCTTAATGTGCATTAACTAAAACAAGTTTATATTATATAGGTTGATTGAGTTTCTGTAATGTTTGTCACATGAAATAATAAAACCCTATTTTTGAATGTCATTGCAAATGCTTAATTTATACTCTATGTACTTGAGGTGTAAACTGTGTTTACACTAGTGTCAAGCATAGTGTATAAGTCTAAGTCTAACCCTAAAAATGATTTCCATATTTAAAATTAAATTTGGATTTCCAAACTTATTTCTAAACCTGGCTATCCAAGTTTAAATTCAAATAGGAAATACTATAAAAGGTTTTTCAAAAGTCAATTTAGTCAACCAAGCGTGTCATTGGGTCAATGACCTAAAAATGTCCTTGGATGATGTTTGTGATCATTAATAACCAACCAATTAAATTAGAAACCAAATTGAGTTTAAATTCTATTTCAAAAACCCTTTATTTCCAACCTAGTTTTATTCCCTTTTCTCTAATTCAAATTCTATAAGGAATTTGGAGATACTCTAAAAAGACAGTTTGTAGATCTTGACAGGAGCTACAAAGTTGGTATACAAAGTTTTTCAAGTTTCCAAAAGGAATTTCAAATTAATTTGAAAATACAGTTTCTAGCATTTATCTCCTTTTGAATTTAAAACCATAATTTAAAAATTATGCATAATTGAGGAAACTTTGTACATGAAAAATGTTTGGTTTGACAAACTCAACATTTCATAGTTTTGAAGATTTTCAAGTTTTATTTAAAAATCAAAAGTAATTTCAAAAGTTTATTTCTAGGGTTAATCCCCTTTTCAAATCTGAATTCAAATTTTAAAATCTAAACAGAATTTGAAGATGCCCATTAAAGGAAAAGTGTAGCTCTTGAAAAGTTATGCAAATGATATTTTTGGAGATTTTCAAGTTCTTATACAAATTTTGGAGTAATTTGTATTTTAAACCCAGTGGCAATTCTGTAAATAACTTGAACAGCACCTAACCCTATCGGCGAACGCCATGGCCGGCTTCTCATCGCGCGCCGCCGTCCACCGCCGCACCTTCTCGGCCGCCCGCGCGCTCACAGACGCGCGAAGGTTCACCGTCGTCGTGTCATCTGCTCCTTCATCGGCCCCGAGCTATAAATACCGATCGGACGACGCCGTTCTTTTTCTTTCTTCCTCCCACCACCGTCGCCGACGATCTCCCTCCGCCGCCGAAATTCACCGTCGACACTCAACCTCTGTCCAATTGCTCTCGCCCAAAGTTCCGCAACTTCCTCACGGTCCTTTGGGGCCAGTCCGTGTTTTCTTTCATCGCCCGAGCTGCCTGCACGCAGTCTTCTTCCTCGCGGCCAGTCAGTCGCGCCGCCACCGCCATCTCCGCCGTTTGCTGTCGCCGGAGGTGAAAATATTTTACTTTCGACCCCTTAATCGTGCTCTCCGTGTTATCCTGCGTCTGATGTGCGCCTTGGTTCGAGCAGCGCATTACCGGAGGTCACCGTGCCGTTGTGCCATCGGAGCGCCGCCGTCGCCATCACCGCCATCGACCGCAGTTCAACCCAGCCACTCCGGACCTCTACTAACGTGCGCATCAGCGCCGTGGTGAGCTCCTGCGTCTATTCGTATTATCAATTTCATCCATCTCGCATCGGGAGTTGTTGTAGTGCAGTTCGAAGTCGTCGGAGTCCTGCTTGAGGGCTCGGCCGACGAGTCGAGGGGGTGACGGTCGAGGTGCGGGCTCGAATCGAGGGATCGAGTCGAGGGCTCGAATCGAGGGCTTGAATCGAGGGGTGCACTGTTCTCGAAGGTGTCGAGTCGAGGGGTGCACTGTTCTCGAGGGTGTCGAGTCGAGGGGTGCGCTGTTCTCGAGGGATAGTCGAGGGTTGCACTGTTCTCGAAGGGTTCGAGTCGAGGGGTGTACTGGTCTCGAGGGGAGGCTCGTTCGTCGGGCGGAGTTCCGTCCTCGAGGGGAGGCTCGTTCGCTGGGAAGTCTCGTCTTCGAGGCTGGTCCATTCGCTCGAGCGAAGCTCAGTCTTCGAGAGGATGCCCGAATTGTACCCTTGAATGTACAGTACCTAACCGACCGATAGATCCTCGAGCAGGCCTTGGCTTCGAGCTGTCATAGCCCGTCCGTGAGTTAGCCTGGCATGCTTTAGCCTGCGAACCCTCGAGCGTCGTTAGCTAGCTCATTGGACTCCACGTGTTGTGCTGAGACTGATGGACCAACCCATGTCGCCGGAGATCTCACCGACGGCGAGAAATCGGCGGTCAACCGCCGCGCGGCCGTCGGTCAGCGCGGGGTTACTGTGCCGATTTATCTTTTTTCTATTTTCAGAAAATGATTTAAATGTTATTTTCTTTGATAATTCATAATAATTTATATATAGCTCCAAAAATTCTAAAAATTTTTGTGAATGTTCCTCATGATGTCATCTACATAGGAAAAATATGAAATGCCAAAATTGAGTACTTTTTGCATATGTTAAAATTAGCCCTTTTAATTGAAAAATAGACCTTCAATGATTTTTAATAATTAAAATAATTGGCTTTTAATTCTGAAAATTGTTTTGCCATCTAATTAGTCTAAGAGATTTCTAAAATAAAATTTTGAGATTAATTTGATAACTTTAATTTTTATGCCTTTATTTAATGCTTTTAAATAATTTATCAACCCCTTAATCTGATCATGCATCCATCGAGCATCATGTTTACTATTCCATCATGTAAAGCATATTAACTCTCGAATAGTTTCCGTTAACGGAGAGTTAACGTATCACTCAGATTCGAAGGACGAGCAAATTCAAGAATCAGGAGTTGATCCAGAGTCAAGACCATCTACCCCGAACATCAAAGCAAGCCCCGGATACATTTAAACCCTATTCTATTTATAAAAGTTTTACCGCTTCAGCTCTGATATGATGCATTAAGTGATAGGAGTTGAGTGAAAACCCACAAATTTGCATTACCTGTCTTATTTCCTTAATCCTTGTTACCTACTTGAAAGATGAGTAGTAATGCTTAGCCCTGCTTATTTATTTAATTGTTCAAAGGTAAAAGAATGAAAAAGATGAGATTGGCTTTATTGTTGGAATCTTGATAATAGTAATAAATCGAGTCCGGACGGCGAACTTGCACTTGGAATGGAGTCCCTCTGTAGTGTTCTCGTCTGTTGATGCCCTAGGTCCCGTCCGATGGTGACCTGTCGATAATCGAGAAATTTAGAAATCCACATGCATGAAGTGGTATACGGATGGTTGGAGCCGTGTATGCCATGGAGTGACCTAGCGTGGGGTCAGAGAATCCCATCTGCTGTCATAGTGTGTTTTACTGTGGGGTTTAAGTTCCCATGTATCTCGGTACGCTGGGCCGCAGAGCTCACGTGTATCATGTGGTGATATACGGCTGAGGTTGTTATCCCGGTATATCGGTGCACCTGGGGTGCTTCGGAGTTAAAGTCTCCGGTATGCTCAGTCACCTAGGTCCTAGCTGGGTATGAAAATGGATTCGAATCGCCGTTGCTTCTCGGAGAAGAAGACTCGATCACTGATCATCATCGTAGTAACAACTCGAACAAAAATTAAGGTTCAATAATGAAGTTGGTTGATAACGGGAGATAGTCCCAGCAACTTCTCTTTTTGTAAAGCTTTTCTGCAAAAATTGCTTCTCTTACAAGCCTTACCTTGTCCCTCTAGCCTGCATCTCTTGAGTCTCTACCCTTCTCTTTCGTCGGGTCAGTCTTGTTGAGTACTGTTGTACTCAGGGTTTGTTGAACCCCTGTTGCAGGTGAGCTGCATGGGCAGGAGTGTTATGCATCCTGCTGTATGACAGTCGTCGAGGAAAGCGACGATGAATAAAGATGTTAAGCTCGTGGGCAGAGTTTTGTGTAATATTGCAATCTACTGCTACTCCACTACTATTATGGTTTGTATAACTTAAACCTATCATTGTAAATATTTTGAAACTCAGAGTTTGTAAATGTATGATAATGTAAGTCTTCCGCTGTTTTACTCCGTGGTATTTTATTTATATGAAACTGTTGTAATACTGCAATATCTCTCTACAATGATTGATCCTGCTCGGAGAATCGTGGATGATTCGGGATTTACCCGACAGACTTTTTAAGTCGTATGGAACATAGTCATGGTTATTTGGAGTCTGTTTAGACAATAATCATGCGTGTGGGCCATATGATTTAGGAGGTTCTGCCACACTGGTATCGGAGCTGGATCGTTGTTGAAAAGAGTTATTGTAGTATTCGAATATGAAAACTTCAAAAGCTTTGAGTCAAATAATTTTAACTTGACTATTTTGGGTCCAAATTGCTTATTTCTTATCTATGATTCTTTCTATCGACCCTTATTCTGATTTTATAAAGTGTGGTGGAGAAATAGCATATTCTATTGCCCTATGTTATAAAAGTTATTTATATGTAAATAATGCTTTCTTTTACGATTAGATCGTAAGTTCGTTCATGCATCATGCTTAATTAAATTATTTAATTACCTTCCCCTTTAAAGTGGTTTGGGTTAAGTAGTGTCAATCCTTTTCATGCTAACCCTTAGACTTCTCATCTATCCTATCTTGCTTCAGGATGGCCATTACCAAGCAAACACCTCGCAAGAGTACTGCACCAAAAGGAGTACCTCGACATCAGCTAGCTCCTAAATATGAGATTGGAGAAAGTAGTAGCAATCCACATCTGGATCCACAGGTTGAGATAGCAAGGCTTAGATCCGAGTTGGAAAGGGCTGAAACCGACAGGACTTTAGAGGCAGCCGAAATCACTTCGTTAAGGCGATCCCGAAAGCACATGAAGCACCAGAGAAATGATGCTTGGGCAAGAGAAGATGCAGCAAATGTTCGTGTCCAAGAACTCAAAGACTATGTGGAAGATTTGGAGGAATATGCGGAGGAGGCCGATGATGAATGTGTGAGGTTGAATAACTTATTGGATCCTGAATATCAAAGACAGGCAGTCCAGGATGACCTTGGTCTTGTAATGGGTCAGGACGAGGAAGAGGAAGATCCTGAAGATCTGGAATCCGTTGGTGAGGATGTTATTGATGAAGAAGAGGAAAACCAACTGGATATAGATGATGAAAGTGAAGAAGAAGATGATATGGAAGAAGAAGATCCTGAAATAGTAGAGGAAGAGCCTGAGGAGGATGAATAAGAAGTTTTGGAAAGTAAGATGTGTAATATATCCTTTCTTTGCTTTCTAAAGCCTAGTAGGCATGGGCAGTCTTGCCGGAGTGCAGACTAATGTAATAAAAATAATGTAACATAAGTATGTTATGCCTTTGTAATATATCCTTATGAAATCCCATAAGGTTTTGTGAATAAAGTGAAGTTGTGTTTCAACAGATGCCTGCTCACACCCGTTCCCGTGATGCTGCTGGTCCATCTCAGGATGGAGGTGATATTCCTAATCCTCCACCAGTTCCACCCACTCTGGCTGATGCAGTTGCAGCATTAGTCACTGCCACAACCATGATGGCTCAAAACCAGAATCAGAATGCCCGACAAGGAAATCATGGATGGAACCATAGAGATGAAACCACATATGTGGATTTCACAGACACTCGTCCTCCAGTTTTCAGCAGAGTAGATGAACCTATGGAAGCTGATGATTGGCTCCGTACTATGGAGCAGAAGTTTGGATTAATTGAATGCACAGAATATCAAAAGCCCATGTTTGCAGCCCAGCAGTTGAGAGGTACTGCAGGAGCCTGGTGGGTAAATTTTGTTGCAGCTCAGCCCGAAGGCCATCGTATTACATGGACTGAGTTTCGAGAAGCCTTTCGAGCACATTTTATTCCCGAGGGGATAATGACCATAAAGCTCGAAGAATTTCTTTCCTTGAGGCAAGGTGATATGTCTGTCATGCAATATTTTGGTAAATTCAATCACTTGTCTCAGTACGCGTCAGACTATATTAGTACTGACCGTAAAAAGAAAGAGTGTTTTCTGAGAGGTCTGAATAGTAAAATTCAGAGAATGATGACGGGAAATCCAAATGCCACTTTTCATGAGGCAGTGGATATTGCTATATCTTATGAAGATAAGAATCGACAGCATCTAGAAACCAAAAAGAAGAAGGGTGTACCCTCTGGATTTTCTGGTGGTAATCCAAAACGCCAGAAAATAATCTATCACCCTCAGAATCATTTTCGTCCACCTTATCGTCCACCACAATATCAGGTACCGCAACAGGCATTTACTCGTCCTGTTGCTAATCTTTCATATCCACGACCGCCGAATGCCCCTGGTATTCGTAATCCCAATTCCCAGCCACCTATCTTTCCCTGTTATAATTGTGGCAAACCTGGTCATTTTGCACGGAACTGCCCGCATCCGAGGCAGTATAACTCTTATGTCCCTAGAGCTTTTGCACCACAACCACAGAGTCAGCCTAAAGCAGGAAATTCGAAGGTATCAAATAGTAAGAATGAAAAGAAGTCTGGCAGAGTGTTCTACACTCAAGTTGGAGAGATTCCGGAAGGAGAGCCTGTCATGATGGGTACGTTCCCTGTTGCTGATCATCCTGCAATTATGCTATTTGATTCTGGTGCATCACATACATTCATTAATGGTACGTTTGTTAAGGCACATGAAATTCCAATAAGGGATACAAAAGAACAGTTCTTCATACAATCGCCTGGAGGGCGTATGTGTACTAAAGAAATGGTACATGATGTGCCAGTGAGTTTGGGTGGGTATATTTTTCCCACTGATATGATAATATTAAAGGATCAAGATATAGATGTGATCCTGGGTATGAATTGGATGAAACGGCATGGCGCTGTAATAGACATCCTGAATAGAACTGTGAGATTAAACATACCCAATTGCAAAACTTCACTTCTTATCCAACTTTCGACACTTAAAAGGCATGTTCCAAAGGTATGTGCCACCTCTGTAAAAGAGATTGAGGAGATACCAGTGGTCTGTGAGTTTCCTGATGTATTCCCAGATGAGTTACCGGGTTTACCTCCCGACAGAAATGTGGAATTCAGAATTGATTTGAAACCTGGTACTGCTCCCATATCCTGAAGAGCTTATCGGATGGCACCACCTGAGTTAGCAGAACTCAAGATTCAATTGCAAGAGTTAAGGGATAAGGGTTTTATTCAACCTAGTTCATCACCCTGGGGATGTCCTGCTCTCTTTGTGAAAAAGAAAGATCAGAGCTTGAGGTTATGTGTGGATTACCGACCCCTGAATGAGGTAACCATCAAGAATAAGTATCCTCTACCCCGCATTGATTTGCTTTTTGATCAATTGGCAGAAGCCAAGGTGTTCTCTAAGATTGATCTTCGATCTGGGTATCATCAAATCAAGATTCGCCCAGAAGATATTCCCAAGACCGCTTTTACCACTCGGTACGGTCTATATGAATATTTGGTTATGTCTTTTGGACTTACCAATGCACCGGCCTACTTCATGTATTTGATGAACTCGGTGTTCATGCCAGAATTGGATAAGTTTGTGGTTGTCTTCATTGATGACATATTGATATATTCTAAAAATGAAGAAGAACATGCTAAACACCTCAGAGTTGTCTTGCAACGTTTGCGAGAACATCAATTGTATGCCAAGTTCAGTAAGTGTGAGTTTTGGCTAAAAGAAGTGAAATTCCTTGGACATGTGTTATCAAACAAAGGTGTTGCTGTTGACCCTAGTAAAGTAAAGGATATACTGGATTGGAAACCACCAAAGACTGTGCACCAAGTTCGAAGCTTTCTGGGAATGGCGGGTTATTACCGTCGTTTCATACTAGATTTCTTGAAGATATCCAAGCCAATAACTGAATTGTTAAAGAATGATGTCAAGTTTATTTGGTCACCTGCATGTGAAGAGGCATTTCAGAAATTGAAGAAACTAATGACTACTGCACCTGTGCTAGCACAACCAAATATTGAGAAGCCATTTGATGTTTATTGTGATGCTTCGGGTATTGGTATTGGATGTGTGTTGATGCAAGAGGGAAGGGTTATTGCTTATGCTTCCCGGCAGTTGAAAAAGCATGAGGAGCATTATCCCACACATGATTTGGAATTGGCAGCTGTTGTCCATGCCTTAAAGATATGGCGACATTATTTGTGGGGTAATAAATGTAATATTTACAGTGATCACAAGAGTTTGAAATACATATTCACTCAAGATGATTTGAATATGAGGCAAAGAAGATGGTTAGAGTTAATTAATGATTATGATTTGGAAATCTATTACCATCCTGGCAAAGCCAATGTAGTGGCAGATGCACTTAGTCGAAAAGGTCACTGTCATTGTTTAACAGTGAAGCCCTTGGATATCTCTATATGTCATGACATAGAAAAATTGGGTATAGAGATAGTGCAACAAGGTAGTTTGTCTAACATTGCTGTTGAGACAAATATCAGAGATCAGATTATAGCTGCTCAGAGAAGTGATAAGGGAATTAAATGTATTAAAAAGAAGGTTAGAAATGAAAAGAATTCTTGTTTCACAATTGATGAAGCAGATGTCCTATGGTATAAGAATCGTCTGGTCATACCAAAAGATTCTGAGTTAAAACAAAAGATCTTTGATGAAGCACATCTGTCAAAGTTTTCGATACATCCAGGCAGTAATAAGATGTATCATGATCTGAAACAGAGATTTTGGTGGACCAAGATGAAAATAGAAATTGCTAAGTATGTGGCTCAGTGTGATACTTGTCAGAGAGTCAAAGCTGTTCATTTGAAATCAGCAGGAGAACTTCAGCCATTACCTATTCCAGCTTGGAAATGGGAAGATATAAGTATGGACTTTATAGTGGGTCTACCCAGGACAGCAAAAGGTTTTGATTCAATTTGGGTTATAGTGGATCGACTCACAAAGTCCGCACATTTTCTTCCAGTTCCAACTGCAACTACAGCTTCGCAGTATGCCAAACTATATTTTGAGCGCATCATAAGCCTTCATGGAATACCAAAGACTATTGTTTCAGATAGAGGCATGCAGTTTGTCTCCCAGTTTTGGAAACAACTACACAGGTCTTTAGGTACTGATCTTTTGCACAGTACAGCTTACCATCCCCAGATAGGAGGTCAGACTGAAAGGGTAAATCAAATACTTGAAGATATGTTGAGGGCATGTGTTCTAAATTTTCTAGAGAAATGGGATGAATGTTTACCCTTAGCAGAATTCTCATATAATAATAGTTATCAAGAAAGCATCAAAATGGCACCGTTTGAAGCATTATATGGTCGCAGATGTAGAACTCCATTAAGTTGGTCTGAGCCCGGAGAAAGAAGATTCTTCGGAGTTGATTTGGTAAAAGAAACTGAAGCGAAAGTTAAACAAATACAACAAAATATCAAAGTAGCATAATCCCGTCAGAAGAGTTATGCAGATCAGAGGCGTCGACCATTGTATTTCAATACTGGAGATCATGTATACCTAAAAGTGTCACCCATGAAAGGAGTTAACCGATTTGGAGTCAAGGGTAAGTTGGCACCTCGTTACATTGGACCCTTCCCAATTATAGAAAGGTGTGGACAGTCAGCATATCGTCTACAATTACCTGAACAATTGTCGGCTGTGCACAATGTGTTCCATGTGTCTCAATTCAAAAAGTGCCTCCGTGTGCCAGATAAAGTCATTGATGTTGAAGGTATTGAACTTGAACCTGATTTGACTTACTCTGAGTCCCCAATTCGAGTTTTGGATCAGAAGGATCGCGTTACTAGAAGCAGAACAATCAAGTGGTATAAGATACAATGGAATCAACATACAGAAGAAGAAGCTACTTGGGAATCAGAAGATTACCTGTTGGAGAATTTCCCGGAGTTTTATGCTTCTATCTAAAGTAATAATTCTTTCTACGAGTTGTAACTTCTCTATGAGTGGTACAATTCCTTTCCTTTATAAACTTAGTAGAAGTATGTTTTCCTGACACGTTTCCTTTTCCATTACTTCACTCGAGGCTTTAAATCTCGGGACGAGATTTCCTTAAGGGGGAAAGGCTGTAACACCTCTGGTGTTATATTAACTAAAACATGCCATGTCATCATATGCACTGCAAAGCATTCATGTTTAAGTCAACCTTAATGTGCATTAACTAAAACAAGTTTATATTATATAGGTTGATTGAGTTTCTGTAATGTTTGTCACATGAAATAATAAAACCCTATTTTTGAATGTCATTGCAAATGCTTAATTTATACTCTATGTACTTGAGGTGTAAACTGTGTTTACACTAGTGTCAAGCATAGTGTATAAGTCTAAGTCTAACCCTAAAAATGATTTCCATATTT
>JALGXP010001222.1:0-15538 GCA_023333625.1 Bothriochloa decipiens
AGGAATAATCTTCTCCTGGCCCTCCTCCTCGTCGTCGTCATGGTCTCCGGTGGCGGCGGTGGGCTGGTGAGTGGGAGCTGAGCGGATCTGGAGGCCCAGCGGGTTCTTCGTTTTGCTTTAGTTCTTCTTTTGGTGCTCTGTGCTGTCAGCTGCCGGCGGCCATGGGGCACAGGAGTCCGAGCTCGTCTGCGACTCATCGTCTCTTCGCGGCGGGTACGACGACTTTTCTTATTTTGGGTGCGGTGATGGCTGTTGGTGCTGTGGTCTGCGGGCGAGCGGATCGACCTCGACTTCCCCTCGGCGCCAGTCGACGGCGAGCGTCGATTCGAGATCTGTGGAGCTTGGGGCTACGTCGATACAAGATACGCTTCAACTAAATTTATAAGGGAAAGGAATTGGTCTACTCACACTAAAGAAGTTACAACTCATAGAGGAAAGTATAACTTAGATAGAAGCATAGAATTCCGGAAAGTTCTCTAATAGATAATCTTTCGATTCCCAAGTAGCTTCTTCTTCTAAATGTTGATCCCATTGTATCTTGTACCACCTGATTGTTCTGCTTCTGGTAACACGATCTTTCTGATCCAAAACTCAAATTGGATACTCAGAGTAAGTCAAGTCAGGTTCAAGTTCAATACCTTCAACATCAACAATTTTATCTGGTACACGGTGACACTTCTTGAGTTGAGACACATGGAACACATTGTGTACGGCTGACAATTGTTCTGGCAATTGCAGACGATATGATACCTTCCCAATTTGGGCCAAGATCTGAAATGGTCCAATGTATCAAGGGGCTAATTTACCCTTGACTCCAAACCGAGTAATTCCTTTCATAGGTGACACCTTTAGATATACATAATCTCCCTTATTTGAACCATAATGGTTGACGCCTTTGGTCCGTATAACTTTTCTGATGAGATTGTGCCACTTTTATATTTTGTTATATTTGCTTAACTTTTGCTTCAGTTTCTTTTACCAAATCGACTCCGAAGAATCTTCTTTCCCCAGGTTCAGACCAACTTAACGGAGTTCTACATCTGCGACCATACAATGCTTCAAATGGTGCCATTTTGATGCTTTCTTGATAACTATTATTATAAGAGAACTCTGCTAAGGGTAAACACTCATCCCATTTCTCTAAAAAATTAAGAACACATGCTCTCAACATATCTTCAAGTATTTGATTTACTCTTTCAGTCTGACCTCCTGTTTGGGGATGATAAGCAGTACTGTGCAAAAGTTCAGTACCCAATGACTCATGTAAGTGCTTCCAGAATTTGTTGATAAACTATGTGCCTCTATCTGAAACAATGGTTTTTGGTACCCCATGAAGACTAATAATACGTTCAAAATATAGTTTGGCATATTGCGAGGCTGTAGTTGCACTTTGAACTAGAAGAAAATGTGCGGACTTTGTGAGTCGATCCACTATAACCTAAATTGAATCAAAACCTCTTGCTGTCCTAGGTAGACCCACTATAAAATCCATACTGATATCTTCCTATTTCCAAGCTAGAATAGGTAATGGCTGAAGTTCTCCTGCTGACTTGAAATGCACAGCTTTGACTTTCTGACAAGTATCACACTGAGCCACATACTTAGCAATTTCTATCTTCATCTTAGTCCACCAAAATTTTTGTTTCAGATCATGATACTTCTTATTACTTCCTGGATGAATCAAAAACTTTGATAGATGTGCTTCATCGAGGATCTTTTGACGTAACTCATGAACTTTTAGTATGACTAGACGATTCTTATACCATAAGACATCGGCTTCATCAATTGTGAAACAAGAAAATTTTTCTTTTCTAACTTTCTTTTTGATATGTTTAATTCTCTTATTACTCCTCTGTGCCACAATAATTTGATCTCTGAGGGTTATCTCAACAGCAATGTTAGACAAACTTTCTTGTTGCACCATCTCTATACCCAACTTTTCTATGTCATGAAATATAGAGATACCCAAGGGTTTCACTGTTAAACAATGACAATGACTTTTTCGGTTAAGTGCATCAGCAACTACATTTGCTTTACCAGGATGGTAATATATTTTCAAGTCATAATCATTGATTAGTTCTAACCACCTTCTTTGCCTCATATTCAACTCATCTTGAGTAAATATGTATTTCAAACTCTTGTGATCACTATAGATATTGCATTTATTGCCCCATAGATAATGTCGCCATATTTTCAATGCATGGACAACAGCTGCTAACTCTAAATCGTGGGTTGGATAATGCTTCTCATGCTTCTTCAACTGTCGAGAAGCATAAGAAATAACTCTCCCCTCTTGCATCAACACACATCCAATACCAATGCCAGAAGCATCACAATAAACATCAAACGACTTCTCAATATTTGGCTGTGCTAGGATAGGGGCAGTAGTCATCAATTTCTTTAATTTCTGAAATGCTTCTTCACATGCGGGTGACCACACAAACTTAACATCATTTTTCAACAACTCAGTTATGGGCTTTGATATCTTTGAGAAATCCGCCATTCCAAGAAAACTACGGACTTGATGCACTGTTTTTGGTGGTTCCCAATCAAGTATATCTTGTACCTTGCTAGGATCAACAGCAACACCTTTGTCGGATAAAACATGTCCAAGAAATTTCACTTCCTTCAACCAAAACTCACACTTACTAAACTTGGCATATAATTGATGTTCTCTCAGACGCTGCAGAACAATTCTGAGGTGTTCAGCATGCTCTTCTGCACTCTTGGAATAGATCAGAATATCATCAATAAAGACTACCATGAACTTATCAAGTTCTAGCATAAACACTGAGTTCATCAAGTACATGAAATATGCTGGTGTATTGGTAAGTCCAAAAGACATGACCAAATATTCATATAGACCATACCGAGTAGTAAAGGCAGTCTTCGGAATGTCTTCCGGACGAATCTTGATTTGATGATACCCGGATCGAAGATCAATCTTGAAAAACATCTTTGCTTTCGCCAATTGATCAAAAAGCAGATCAATGCGGGGTAGAGGATACTTATTTTTTGATTGTTACTGTGGCAGAACCTCCTAAATTATATGGCCCACACACACCTATCATTGTCTCAAAGACTTCTGATAGTCATGCATGTGTTCCAGATAACTTAGAAAGCCCTGTCGGGTGCCCTCAAAGGACCCCGATTAAACCACATTTTACAACTCATACCAGGATCAATAAAGGAGTATCTGCAACATTACAACATTTATTATAAAATATATATCAGAGTGCGGAAGAGTAATAACATTAAGTTTACAAAATATATGAAAAAGTTAACTTTTATGAACTTGACTTCAATTGCGGAAGCGGCGGAAGCAGAGAAGAACTTCAGAAGTCAATTTAAATAGAGCGCCTAAGTCGGGAGGGGACAACCAGATCACATCGAGCCCACCGACATGAACTTGATTTAAACACCAATTAGCACCTGCAACAGGGGTTCAATAAACCCTGAGTACAAAAGTACTCAACAAGACTGACCCGACAAAAAAGAGGGGTGAAGACTCAGGAAATGCAGGCTAGAGGGACAAGGTAAGGCTTGCTGGAGATAAGAAATTTTACGGAAAAGCTTAACAGAAAGAAAAGTTTGCTTGGGCTAACTCCAATTATCAACCAACTTCATTATTGATCCTTAATTTTTGTTCAAGTTGTTACTACGATGATGAACAATGATCGAGTCTTCTTCTCCGAGAAGCAACGGTGATTCGAATCCATTTTCATACCCAGCTAGGACATAGGTCACTGGAAGTATCGGAGACTTTAACTCCGATGCACCCTAGGTAACCGATATACCGGGATAACAACCGCAGCCGTATATCACCACATGGCACCCGTGAGCTCTGAAGCGCAGCGTACCGAGATACATGGGAACTTAAACCCCACAGTAAAACACACTATGACACAGATGGGATCTCTGGCCCCACGCTAGGTCACTCCATGATATACACGGCTCCAACCATCTATATACCACTTCATGCATGTGAATTTCTAAATTCTCGATATCATCCAGTTCACCAACGAATGGGACCTAGGGCATCAACAGACGAAAACACTACAGAGGGACTCCATTCCCAATGCAAGTTCGCCGTCCGGACTCGATTTATTACTAATATCAAGATTTCAACAAGAAAAACAATCTCATCTTTTTCATTCTTTTGCCTTTGAACAATTAAATAAATAAGCAGGGCTAAGCATTACTACTTATCTTTCTAAGTAGGTAACAAAGAATAAGGAAATAAGACAGGTAATGCAATTGGGTGGGTTTTCACTCAACTCCTATTACTTAATGCAACATATCATATCTGAAACGGTAAAACTTATATAAATAGAATAGGGTTAGAATGCATCCGGGGCTTGCCTGTGTTGCAGCGGTAGTCAGTTCTCATCAAGATCACGGGTGTTACGCTTGACACAACTCTAGGATGGACGACACCACATCATGGATCCGCGACTTCACTTTGATGGGGGATGGCATTTTCCGGAGATCGTGCACCAAGATCCACTCACTCTCAAACAACTACATGTATTTAATGATGCATGTTTTAGCATGATGAACTCATGACATGATGCATGGCAATGCATTGGTGCAAGCATAACAAGATTAAACAACTAGCTAATTATAAACTATTTTAAAAGCATTACAGAAGATAAATATAAAACTCCATATATTCTAAAATCATATAGCCATATTAGGTGTTAACATGACATAGCAGAATCATACAAAGGTAAAGTAACCACGTTTTTTATTTATACATTTTTATTATAATTATAAACCATTTAATAAGCAATAAGCAAGATAAATCAAAAGATTAAGCATATGATATCCAATGACTACAATATTTTTACTATAACACACACATAGCATATGAAACATGTCATAAAAATTTCAAGTCAAAAGGAGTCACATAGCATGAGATATGAATTTCCTTCTTTTTAAACATTAAATAAAGGCATAAAACATAGCTAATTATTTCTCTATAAAACATGGCATGTTTCATATTTTTAATAAAAACTAGGCATCACAAGGAACACAACAAAATTTGGTTCACCAAAAACAGAGTTACGAAACTCCAGATATGAATTTTTAAAGTTTATGAAAAACTACTACAAACAGGTCCTTGGGGTACTATTCACCTGAGTCATGGACTTCGCAGTTTGACCCCTGCCTTTTGTCGAATTCAAGAACGAGGTCCCTCACATGGTTTGGACAGAGGAACTCGCTGGAACTCACGGTTTTCGACGATGGAGTGCTCTTCGGCGGGAATAGAGAGGTGGGGAAGCAACCCGGGCTTGTGCGCACCCGCAGTGGGTGTCGGTTCGGCCTGGGGTGGCCTGTGGCCTCCCGGCCACGTGCACGGGCGGCTTGCCACGACGGTGGCAATGGCGCCGGCACTCCAGGGGGGCTAGCGGCGACGCGAGCGAGCTAGAGACGTGCGAGAGAGCGAGACAAGTGCGAGGGAGTGACCAGCTTGACCGGAAATAGCTCAGCGGCGGCAGCGTGGCAAGGGCGGAGCGGTAGAGCGGCGGCGATGGAGAAAAAGAAAAACGACGGCGCGGCTCGAGCCTTTATAGAGTGGTCGGGCGGGCTGGGGAGATGGCAAGCGACTTCTGGAACTCGACCACGCAGCCATACTCGAGAATCACCGTGAAATTGCGGCCAAATCGGCCACGGCAGCGACGCGGCAGCAGAAAACCCGTCGGGGGTTACTGTTCACCGAAATTACAGAACTCCCACTCGTCGAAAATTGCAAATTACTCCAAAATTTATATAGGAACTTAAAAATCTCCAAAAATATCATTTGTATAACCTTTCAAGAGCTACACTTTTTCATTTAAAAAACATTTTCAAATTCTGCCTAGATTTTGAAATATGAATTCAAATTTAAAAAGAATACATAAAGGGTCAAATCTCTAGAAACAAACATTTGAAATTACTTTTGATTTTTCTAAACAACTTGAAAATCTTCCAATCTATGAAATGTTCAGCTTATCAAACTAAACACTTTTCATAGAGAAAGTTTTTCCAAATTTTGAATAATTTTTGAAATATGAATTTAAATTGAAAAGGGGATAAGTGTTGGAAAACTGTATTTTCAAATTTATTTGAAATTATTTTTGGAAACTTGAAAAACTTTGAATACCAATATTGTAGCTCTTATCAATATCTACAAACTATATTTTGAGAGAATCTCAAAATTCCTTATAAATTTTAAAATATAGAAAAAGGGATAAAATAAGGTTTTGAAAATAGTTTTTAAATAGCAATCAACTCATCATTTCATGTATAAAACAAAGCACCACATAAAAGACATTATTAAACCATGAATGCATTTATGTCATGATGCTCATTGATTATTCTTAATAATGAACTTGATTATAATTTTAATTGCTTACTAACATCTGGGATGTTACAATCTTACCCCCTTAAAGAAATCTCGTCCCGAGATTTCGGAGCAACAAAATCCCGTGGGGTAAGTAATGGAAAAGGAAATGTGTCAAGTAAATCAATTTGACAGAAGTTCATAAAACAACAAGGTGTGATTTAAGAGTTACAACCAAGATATGCAAGAGGTTGCAACTAACAAGGTATTTAGGTTATCCAGGGAATTTAAGTAAGGATTCTCAAAAATAAGTTCAAAGAGTATGGGTACATTAATTGTGAAGCTATAATAGCTCATGCCCACAAACCTCTATACCTGCGCGCACCCAGTAGAAACTTGTGTGCCCGGGTCACACAAGAGACTCTAGGTTCCGTCGCGGCACCAGGGTTACGAAAGACGGCACCACTATAGGGCACAATAGGAGTAACCCACATCTCAAAATATTGAGCCGGTAACCAAGATTAGAAGTTGGTCACCATCACAAGGTAATTAGGAACTCAAAAGACAACTTTGAATCCCTAGGAAGTGTTCAAGGAGTAAGAACATAAATTGTGAATGATAATGGTTCAGGAGCATCGACTATGATACCAGCGCGTGTCCTGGCAAAAATTCATGTGATCGCGAATCACAGGAGATCCCAGGTTGACACGGCACCATAGTCACGGGTCGAGACACCACTATAGAACACTATTAAAGTAACTCCTGAACAACATTTGTCGAATTTCAAGGTCAAAAGGGTAACATGTGCAAAGAATGAAAACACCCTAATTGTAAACTATAAGTTATCACGACATAGACTTAGGTAACGGCGAACACCCAGTTGTATTTCCTTATGGTCGCAAGCCATAGGAGACTCCAGGCTTCGATGATGTTTCCAAGTCAAAGATCATGACACCTTAGAGGACACAATCAAAGTGATATTCGAGCAAGATATTCGTCGCCTTACGACGTCAAGGAGGTAGCATGTGTCGGAGTTGAAAGAATTAAGGCGTGACACATACTTCACAAAAGAATCAAGGATTCGTACCAGGTTTAGGTTTTAAGGTAATGGTGTATATCAAGGTATATTCCATAAATCTCTCAAAGATTAGAAACTATGGAATAAAAGATTATCAATTTATAAATAAAACCTGGTGTAAGACGAGATTTATCAAAAGAACAGCTACAAAGAACAATAGCTACTCCTAGAATATAAGGAGAGAATTGTAAATTATCTTATTATCATGTTATGCATGATATGCGATATGCTCGTCCTATACGTCCTTGCAACGTTAGAAGCACTTCGTCTTCATCATGTTAGTATATATAGGGCTTTACATTATACACTATCTTCATTTTCGAAGACGAACCCTTCGGACGCACTTCGGTAGAGCTTTATCAATGAAATTGACTCTCCACTTGACCTTCCATAGAAGAGTTGAGGAACTTCTTGAAGCCTTTTAACTTGAGTCATTGAAAAGTCTTCATAAAGTCTTTCAACAAGAAAGAAGATACAAGAAAGATTATTTTTAATTTGTTAGTTTCAAAAACTTTTTATATTGTAAATTCATTTTGAAGTTTTTCAATGTAATGTTGTAACTGATCCATTGTATGAGCTCTGATACCACCGTTACCTCATTCAAGGGATGATAATCCACACATAACCTCAAACTTTTATCTTTCTTTTTCACAAAGAGGGCAGGACATCCCTAAGGTGACGAGCTAGGTCGGATAAAACCTTTATCCCGTAACTCTTGTAATTGAGTTTTGAGTTCTGCTAACTCAGGTGGTGCCATCCGATAAGCTCTTTTGGATATTAGAGCAGTACCAGGTTTCAAATCAATTCTAAACTCCACCTTTCTATCAGGGGGTAAACGAGGTAACTCATCAGGAAACACATCTGGAAATTCACAGACCATGGGTATATCCTCGATCACTTTCACAGAAGTGACACATACCTTTTCAACAGTCCTCTTAAGAGTTGGAAGCTGAATAAGAAGTTGAGATTTGCAATTAGGTATGTTTACTCTCACAGTTCTATTCAGGATGTCTATCACAACACCATGCCGTTTCATCCAATTCATATCTAGGATCACATCTATATCTTGATCCTTTAATATGATCATATCAGTGGGAAAAATATACCCACCCAAACTTACTGGCACATCATGTACCATTTCTTTAGTACACATATGCCCCCCAGGCGATTGTATAAAGAATTGTTCTTTCGTCCCCATTATTGGTATTTCATGTGTCTTAACAAATGTACCATTGATGAATGTATGAGATGCACCAGAATCGAAAAGCAAAATTGCAGGATGGTCAGCAACAGGGAACGTACCCATCATAACTGGTTCCCCTTCCGGAATTTCTCCAACCTGAGTATAGAACACCTTACCAACCTTTTTCTCATTCTTATGATTCTGCAACTTCGAATTTCCTGCCTTATTTTGATTCGGTGGTTGTGGTTGTGGTGCAAAAGCCCTGGGAACATAGGAATTATACTGCCTTGGATGTGGGCAGTATCTTGAAAAATGACCAGGTTTACCACAGTTGTAACATGGGAAGACTGGTGGCTGGAAATTTGGGTTACGAATACCAGGGGCATTCGGCTGTCGTGGATAAGAAGAACTAGCAGCAGGACAAAAAGTTGCCTGTTGCTAGGTTTGGTATTGTGGTGGACGATAAGACGGACGAAAATGATTCTGGGGATGATAGATTATTTTCTGGCGCTTTTGGTTGCCACCAGAAAATCCAGAGGTTACACTTTTCTTTTTCTTAGCTTCCATGTGTTGACGATTCTTGTCTTCATAAGATATGGCAATATTCACTGTCTCATGGAAGGTAGCATTGGGGTTTCCAGTCATCATTCTCTGAATTTTGCTATTCAGACCCCTGAGGAAATACTCTTTCTTCTTACGATCAGTACTAACATGATCAGAGGCATATTGGGACAGGTGATTGAATTTGCCAAAGTATTGCATCACTGACATATCACCTTGCCTCAGGGAAAGAAACTCTTCCAGTTTTATTGTCATGATCCCCTCAGGAATGAAATGTGCACGAAATGCTTCATGGAACTCAGCCCAAGTAATACGATATCCTTCAGGCTGAGCAGCAACAAAGTTGACCCACCAGGCTTCTGCAGTCCCTCTCAACTGCTGTGCGGCAAACATGGGCTTTTGATACTTTGTGCACTCAATCAGCCCAAACTTCTGCTCCATAGTGCGGAGCCAATCATCGGCCTTCATCGGTTCATCTACTCTAGTGAAAACCGGAGGACAGGTATCTGTAAAATCCACATATGTTGTTTCATTTCTATTGTTCCGTTCATGATTGCCTTGACGTGCATTCTGATTCAGATTTTGAGCCATCATTGTGGTTGCATTGACTAAAGCTGCAACTGCATCAGCTAGGGTGGGTGGAACTGGTGGAGGATTTGGGATATCACCTCCATCATGAGATGGACCAGCAGCATCATGGGATCGAGTGTGAGCAGGCATCTGTTAATAGACCAACTATATTTCATTCACAAAACTTTATTGTATTTTATAAAGAGATATAACAAAGGTGCACACATTTATGATACATTATTTTTGTTACAACCATCTGCACCCTGACACGACATCCCACACCTACTAGGTTTCAGAAAGCAGGGAAAAGATATATTACACATCTCGCTATCCGAACTCCTTACTCATCTTTCTCACTAGCATCCACAGGAATTTCCTCCTCCTCTTCAGGATCCTCTTCCTCTTCAGGCTCTTCCTCCACTATTTCTGGATCTTCTTCCTCCATAAGATCTTCTTCATTTTCATTCTCCTCATACATTTGGTTTTCTTCCTCCTCATCGATGACATCATCATCGACGGACTCTATTTCTTCAGGGTCTTCCTCTTCCTCATCCTGACCCATTACAAGGCCAAGGTCATCCTGGGCTGCCTGTCGGTGATATTCAGGATCCAATAAATTATTCAGCCTCACACACTCCTCACCAGCGTCCTCCGCATACTCCTCCAATTCTTCCACATAATCCTCAAGTTCTTGAATACGATTATTTGCTGCATCTTCTCATGCCCAAGCATCATTTCTTTGATGCTTCATATGCCTCCGAGATCGCCTCAGCTGGGTAATCTCGGCGGCCTCTTCGATTCTATCAGCTTCAGCCCTCTCCAACTCGCTCTAAGCCTTGCTATTTCCGCTTGCGGATCTGGTTTGGGAGTATTACTGTTTTCACCAATCTCATATCTGGGAGCTAATTGATGTCGAGGTACTCCCTTTGGTGCAGTGCTCTTACGTGGAGTTTGCTTGGTAAGGGCCATCCTGAAGCAAGATAGGTCATAAAGGATAAGGATGGACAGAGAGACATCTAGAGGTTAGCATGAAAAGGATTGATACTACTTAACCCAAACCACTTTAAAGGGAAGTTAATTAAATAGATTAATTAAGTATGATGCATGAACGAACTTATGATCTAAGCATAAAAATTTGTAAGGTATTACTAACATATAATTAACTTTTATAACATAGGGCAATATAATATGCTATTCTACCACCACACTTTTTGAAATCAGAATAAGGGTCGATAGAAAGAATCATAGGTAAGAATTGAGCAATTTGGACCCAAACTAGTCAAGTTAAAATTATTTGACTTAAAACTTTTGAAGTTTTCGCAAAGAATACTACAACAACTCTTTTTAACAACGATCCGGCTCCGATACCAGCTGTGGTAGAACCTCCTAAATCATATGGCCCACACGCATGATTATTGTCTAAACAGACTCTAAATAACCATGAATATGTTCCATACGACTTAAGAATCCTATCGGGTAAATCCTGAATCATCCATGATTCTCCGAGCAGGATCAATCGTTACAAAGAGGCATTGTAGTATTATAACAATTTTATATAAATAATACACATCGGAGTAAAATAGCGGAAGACTTATAATAACATAAGTTTACAAAACTTTGAGTTACAAATATTTATAAACTATCAGTTGGATAATACAAACCATAGTAGTAGTGGAGTAATAATATAGCTTATTACAGAAACCTGGATTATACGCTCTGCCCATGAGCGAGATATCTTATTCATCGTCACTTTCCTCGACGACGGTCATGCAGCAGGATGCAAAGCACTCCTGCCCATGATGCTCACCTGCAACAGGGGTTCAACAAACCCTGAGTACAAAAGTACTCAACAAGACTGACCCGACGAAAAAGAGGGGTGAAGACTCAAGAAATGCAGGCTAGAGGGACAAGGTAAGGTTTGTAAGAGATAAGAAGTTTTACGAAAAAGCTTACAGAAAGAAAAGTTTGTCTTGATCTAAATCCAATTATCAACCAACCTCCATATTAAACCCTAGTCATTGTTCAAGTTGTTACTACAATGATGAACAACGATCGAGTCTTCTTCTCTGAGAAGCAACGGCGATTCGAATCCATTTTCATACCCAGCTGGGACCTAGGTTACTGATATATAGGAGACTCTAACTCCTAAGCATAGAAGGTGAACCGATATACCGGGATAACAACCGCAGCCATATATCACCACATGATACACCTGAGCGCTTCGACCTAGTGTACCGATATACATGGGAACTTAAACCCACCGTATAACACACTATAACATATGTGGGAACTCTGACCCCATTATAAGTCTCTCCATGATATACCTGGCTTCAACCACGAGTATATCACTTCATGCATGTGGATTTTCTAGTTTCTCGATATCAACAGATCACCATCGACCAGTGACCTAGGGCATCGACAGACGAAAACACTACAGAGGGACTCCATTCCCTCCGGACTCGATTTATTAACTACCATCATGATTTCAACAGATAAAACCACACTCATCTTTTTTATTCTTTTACCTTTGAATACTTAATTAATTAAGCAGGGCTAAGCATTACTACGCATCTTTAGAACAGGTAACAAGGAATATAGGATTAAGACAGCTAATGCAGTTGGTGAGTTTTCACTCAACTCCTATTACTTAATGCAACATTTCACAGCTGAAGCAATAAAACTTTTATAAAATAGAATAGGGTTTGAATGCATCCGGGGCTTGCCTTGATGTTCGGGGTAGACGTTCTCGAACTCTGGATCAACTCCCTATCCTTGAATCTGCTCGTCCTTGGGATCTGATGCGACAACGTTAACTTTCCGTTAACGGAAACTATTCGATAAATGATATGCTTCAACATGATGGAATAGTAAACATGATGCTTGAGGGATGCATGATCAGATTAAGGGCTTGAGTACAACTTTTCTTCACGACAAAGTTGCAAGCCAACAAAACTTCGCTTATTAAGCTCATTATGGTTAACTACATCATTTAAGAAATTATTTAAACACATGAAATAACGTTAATTAAATCCTAATGACATGATTAAGGTAAACAAAAATAATTAATTAAAGTGCCAAAGGTCATCAGGGTTAATGACCCAAGGTCATCAATCAATCCCAAAGTCAAACAAATCCTATAATGATTAAACTTAATTAAAGGGATTAATTAATTAATTAAAAGCATTAAATAAAGGCATAAAGATTAAAGTTATCAAATTAAACCTAAAATTTTATTTTGAAAAGCTCTTGGCCTAATTAGATGGCTAAACAAATTTTAGAATTAAAAGCATATTATTTTATCTATTAAAAATCATAGAAGGTGCATTTTTCAATTAAAAAGGCTAATTTTAACATATGTAAAAAGTACTCAATTTTGGCATTTCATATTTTTTCTAAGTAGAGGACATCATGAAGAGCATACACAAAAATTTTCAGAATTTTTGGAGCTATACATGATTTATTATGATTTTTTAAAAGAAATCAGCATTTAAATCATTTTCTAAAAATAGAAAAAGAAAATCGGGAACAGTGCTCCCGCGCTGACCGACGGCGGCGCGGCGGTTGATCGGCGATTTCTCGCCGACGGCGAGGTCTCCAGCGACAAGGTTCGGTCCTACAGACTCATCTCAGCACGGCGAGTTGATCAAGGTAGCTAACGAAGCGGCGGGGCGACGGCGGCACCCACGCCGGCGGCCATGGCGGCGCGGCGGAGCTCGGACGCGGCGGCAACGCTCACCGGAGCGATTTCCGGCGACGGCGAGCCGAGCATCAGCTTCTACGTACTCAGGCGATCATGCTAAGTGACTTAATGAAGTCGTTTCTGACCCGTAGCCAAAAGGGCCACGCACGCGGCGGAGCGGCAGAGTCGCGCCGACGGCGAGCTACGGTGACCGGCAACTACGACGCAGTAAAGATGAAATTGAAGGCATGGACAGTTGCAGGAGCTCACCACGGTGCTGATGCGCACGTTGATGAAGGCTCGGAGTGGCTAAGTCAAGCTGTAAACGGCGGCGCTGATGGCGGCGGCGGCGCTCCGACGGCGAGGACGGCGTCACCGCGGGTTCTGTGCACCATCAAGCCGGCCAAGATGTGCATGAGAGGCAGGATAGCATGGAGAATATGATAGCGGAGTTAAAGGTAATATATATTCACCCTTGGCGACGGTCGACGGCGAAAAAGCTTCGCGGCGGCTCGGCGACCGGTCGCGGGGAAGATGACGGCGTGCGGGCGGCTCGGGCGGAGAGAGCAAGCACTGACTGGCTCAGAAGGAGCGGAAGGTCAAGGCGAAGCTTTGTGCAAGATCAAGCGAGCAGAGATGGAGCGACAGTGGCAAATTTAGGTGGCGGAGCAAGATTGTCGGCGGCGGCGGCAGGAAGAAGAAGAAGAAGAAGAAAAGGGGCGGCGGTCGACCTATTTATAGGCCAAGGTGACGCACGGACGGACGACACGACGACGACGAAGTTTGGAGCATTGGGGACGAGTTGGCGACTGAGATATTCACGACGGTGGACGGCGGCACGGCTTGAGAAGCCGGCCATGGCGGCCGTCGATAGGTCTCGGCGCTGTTCGAGGAAATTACAGAATTACCATCCGTCGAAATTTACAAATTACTTCCAAATTTATATAAGAACTTGAAAATCTCCAAAAATATCATTTGCATAACTTTTCAAGAGATACACTTTTATTTAACTGGCACCCTCAAATTCTATCTGGATTTTGAAATATGAATTCAAATTCAAAAGGGGAATAAAACCCTAGAAACAAACATTTGAAATTACTTTTGATTTTTCAATAGAACTTAAAAATCTTCAAAACTATGAAATGTTTAGCTTTTCAAACTTAACCTTTTTCATATACAAAGTTTTCCAAAATTATACATAATTTTTGAATTATAGTTTTAAAATCAAAAGGGGACAAATGCTAGAAAATTATATTTTCAAATTCATTTGAAATTTCTTTTGGAAACTTGAAAACTTTATATACCAACTTTGTAGCTCTTATCAAGATCTACAAACTATATTTTTAGAGTATCTCGAAATTCTTTATAGATTTTGAATTACAGAAAAGGGGATAAAACTAGGTTTTGAAATAAGAGGTTTTTGAAATCGAATCCAAACTCGATTTGGTTTCTAGTTTAATTGGTTGGTTATTAGTGATCACATACACCATCCAAGGACATTTTTAGGTCAATGACCCAATGACACCCTTGGTTGACCAAGTTGACTTTTTGAAAGACCTTTTATAGCTTTCCAATTTGAATTTAAATTTAAATTACAAGGCTTGGGAATAAGCTTTGAAACCCAAATTCAACTTCAAATAGGGAAATCATTTTTAGAGTTGGACTTAGATTTATACTCTATGCTTGACACTAGTGTAAACACGGTTTACACCTCAAGCACATAGAATATAAACTAAACATTTAACATGACATTCGAAAGTAGGGTTTTATTATTTTATGTGACAAAATATTCCAGAAACACAATTAATCTAAGAAATGTAAACTTATTTTAGTTGATGCACATTGGGGTTGACTTAAACATGAATGCTTTGCAATGCATATGACATGTTTTAGTTAATATAACACCAGAGGTGTTACATGACAGGCGGCGGCGGTGGTGACGGGTGGCGGCGTCGGTGGCGTCGGTGTTATATGGTACGGGGAAAGAAGGGGTTTGAAACAAGAATCCAGCCGGAATTATCGTCGGCGGTGGTGACGGCGATGACGGGTGGCGGCGTGGCGACGGTGGTGGCGGCGATGACAGGTGGCGGCGGCAGCGGCGGTGTTATATGGTACGGGGAAAGAAGGGGTTTGAAACAAGAA
>JALGXP010001223.1:0-15537 GCA_023333625.1 Bothriochloa decipiens
AGGAATAATCTTCTCCTGGCCCTCCTCCTCGTCGTCGTCATGGTCTCCGGTGGCGGCGGTGGGCTGGTGAGTGGGAGCTGAGCGGATCTGGAGGCCCAGCGGGTTCTTCGTTTTGCTTTAGTTCTTCTTTTGGTGCTCTGTGCTGTCAGCTGCCGGCGGCCATGGGGCACAGGAGTCCGAGCTCGTCTGCGACTCATCGTCTCTTCGCGGCGGGTACGACGACTTTTCTTATTTTGGGTGCGGTGATGGCTGTTGGTGCTGTGGTCTGCGGGCGAGCGGATCGACCTCGACTTCCCCTCGGCGCCAGTCGACGGCGAGCGTCGATTCGAGATCTGTGGAGCTTGGGGCTACGTCGATACAAGATACGCTTCAACTAAATTTATAAGGGAAAGGAATTGGTCTACTCACACTAAAGAAGTTACAACTCATAGAGGAAAGTATAACTTAGATAGAAGCATAGAATTCCGGAAAGTTCTCTAATAGATAATCTTTCGATTCCCAAGTAGCTTCTTCTTCTAAATGTTGATCCCATTGTATCTTGTACCACCTGATTGTTCTGCTTCTGGTAACACGATCTTTCTGATCCAAAACTCAAATTGGATACTCAGAGTAAGTCAAGTCAGGTTCAAGTTCAATACCTTCAACATCAACAATTTTATCTGGTACACGGTGACACTTCTTGAGTTGAGACACATGGAACACATTGTGTACGGCTGACAATTGTTCTGGCAATTGCAGACGATATGATACCTTCCCAATTTGGGCCAAGATCTGAAATGGTCCAATGTATCAAGGGGCTAATTTACCCTTGACTCCAAACCGAGTAATTCCTTTCATAGGTGACACCTTTAGATATACATAATCTCCCTTATTTGAACCATAATGGTTGACGCCTTTGGTCCGTATAACTTTTCTGATGAGATTGTGCCACTTTTATATTTTGTTATATTTGCTTAACTTTTGCTTCAGTTTCTTTTACCAAATCGACTCCGAAGAATCTTCTTTCCCCAGGTTCAGACCAACTTAACGGAGTTCTACATCTGCGACCATACAATGCTTCAAATGGTGCCATTTTGATGCTTTCTTGATAACTATTATTATAAGAGAACTCTGCTAAGGGTAAACACTCATCCCATTTCTCTAAAAAATTAAGAACACATGCTCTCAACATATCTTCAAGTATTTGATTTACTCTTTCAGTCTGACCTCCTGTTTGGGGATGATAAGCAGTACTGTGCAAAAGTTCAGTACCCAATGACTCATGTAAGTGCTTCCAGAATTTGTTGATAAACTATGTGCCTCTATCTGAAACAATGGTTTTTGGTACCCCATGAAGACTAATAATACGTTCAAAATATAGTTTGGCATATTGCGAGGCTGTAGTTGCACTTTGAACTAGAAGAAAATGTGCGGACTTTGTGAGTCGATCCACTATAACCTAAATTGAATCAAAACCTCTTGCTGTCCTAGGTAGACCCACTATAAAATCCATACTGATATCTTCCTATTTCCAAGCTAGAATAGGTAATGGCTGAAGTTCTCCTGCTGACTTGAAATGCACAGCTTTGACTTTCTGACAAGTATCACACTGAGCCACATACTTAGCAATTTCTATCTTCATCTTAGTCCACCAAAATTTTTGTTTCAGATCATGATACTTCTTATTACTTCCTGGATGAATCAAAAACTTTGATAGATGTGCTTCATCGAGGATCTTTTGACGTAACTCATGAACTTTTAGTATGACTAGACGATTCTTATACCATAAGACATCGGCTTCATCAATTGTGAAACAAGAAAATTTTTCTTTTCTAACTTTCTTTTTGATATGTTTAATTCTCTTATTACTCCTCTGTGCCACAATAATTTGATCTCTGAGGGTTATCTCAACAGCAATGTTAGACAAACTTTCTTGTTGCACCATCTCTATACCCAACTTTTCTATGTCATGAAATATAGAGATACCCAAGGGTTTCACTGTTAAACAATGACAATGACTTTTTCGGTTAAGTGCATCAGCAACTACATTTGCTTTACCAGGATGGTAATATATTTTCAAGTCATAATCATTGATTAGTTCTAACCACCTTCTTTGCCTCATATTCAACTCATCTTGAGTAAATATGTATTTCAAACTCTTGTGATCACTATAGATATTGCATTTATTGCCCCATAGATAATGTCGCCATATTTTCAATGCATGGACAACAGCTGCTAACTCTAAATCGTGGGTTGGATAATGCTTCTCATGCTTCTTCAACTGTCGAGAAGCATAAGAAATAACTCTCCCCTCTTGCATCAACACACATCCAATACCAATGCCAGAAGCATCACAATAAACATCAAACGACTTCTCAATATTTGGCTGTGCTAGGATAGGGGCAGTAGTCATCAATTTCTTTAATTTCTGAAATGCTTCTTCACATGCGGGTGACCACACAAACTTAACATCATTTTTCAACAACTCAGTTATGGGCTTTGATATCTTTGAGAAATCCGCCATTCCAAGAAAACTACGGACTTGATGCACTGTTTTTGGTGGTTCCCAATCAAGTATATCTTGTACCTTGCTAGGATCAACAGCAACACCTTTGTCGGATAAAACATGTCCAAGAAATTTCACTTCCTTCAACCAAAACTCACACTTACTAAACTTGGCATATAATTGATGTTCTCTCAGACGCTGCAGAACAATTCTGAGGTGTTCAGCATGCTCTTCTGCACTCTTGGAATAGATCAGAATATCATCAATAAAGACTACCATGAACTTATCAAGTTCTAGCATAAACACTGAGTTCATCAAGTACATGAAATATGCTGGTGTATTGGTAAGTCCAAAAGACATGACCAAATATTCATATAGACCATACCGAGTAGTAAAGGCAGTCTTCGGAATGTCTTCCGGACGAATCTTGATTTGATGATACCCGGATCGAAGATCAATCTTGAAAAACATCTTTGCTTTCGCCAATTGATCAAAAAGCAGATCAATGCGGGGTAGAGGATACTTATTTTTTGATTGTTACTGTGGCAGAACCTCCTAAATTATATGGCCCACACACACCTATCATTGTCTCAAAGACTTCTGATAGTCATGCATGTGTTCCAGATAACTTAGAAAGCCCTGTCGGGTGCCCTCAAAGGACCCCGATTAAACCACATTTTACAACTCATACCAGGATCAATAAAGGAGTATCTGCAACATTACAACATTTATTATAAAATATATATCAGAGTGCGGAAGAGTAATAACATTAAGTTTACAAAATATATGAAAAAGTTAACTTTTATGAACTTGACTTCAATTGCGGAAGCGGCGGAAGCAGAGAAGAACTTCAGAAGTCAATTTAAATAGAGCGCCTAAGTCGGGAGGGGACAACCAGATCACATCGAGCCCACCGACATGAACTTGATTTAAACACCAATTAGCACCTGCAACAGGGGTTCAATAAACCCTGAGTACAAAAGTACTCAACAAGACTGACCCGACAAAAAAGAGGGGTGAAGACTCAGGAAATGCAGGCTAGAGGGACAAGGTAAGGCTTGCTGGAGATAAGAAATTTTACGGAAAAGCTTAACAGAAAGAAAAGTTTGCTTGGGCTAACTCCAATTATCAACCAACTTCATTATTGATCCTTAATTTTTGTTCAAGTTGTTACTACGATGATGAACAATGATCGAGTCTTCTTCTCCGAGAAGCAACGGTGATTCGAATCCATTTTCATACCCAGCTAGGACATAGGTCACTGGAAGTATCGGAGACTTTAACTCCGATGCACCCTAGGTAACCGATATACCGGGATAACAACCGCAGCCGTATATCACCACATGGCACCCGTGAGCTCTGAAGCGCAGCGTACCGAGATACATGGGAACTTAAACCCCACAGTAAAACACACTATGACACAGATGGGATCTCTGGCCCCACGCTAGGTCACTCCATGATATACACGGCTCCAACCATCTATATACCACTTCATGCATGTGAATTTCTAAATTCTCGATATCATCCAGTTCACCAACGAATGGGACCTAGGGCATCAACAGACGAAAACACTACAGAGGGACTCCATTCCCAATGCAAGTTCGCCGTCCGGACTCGATTTATTACTAATATCAAGATTTCAACAAGAAAAACAATCTCATCTTTTTCATTCTTTTGCCTTTGAACAATTAAATAAATAAGCAGGGCTAAGCATTACTACTTATCTTTCTAAGTAGGTAACAAAGAATAAGGAAATAAGACAGGTAATGCAATTGGGTGGGTTTTCACTCAACTCCTATTACTTAATGCAACATATCATATCTGAAACGGTAAAACTTATATAAATAGAATAGGGTTAGAATGCATCCGGGGCTTGCCTGTGTTGCAGCGGTAGTCAGTTCTCATCAAGATCACGGGTGTTACGCTTGACACAACTCTAGGATGGACGACACCACATCATGGATCCGCGACTTCACTTTGATGGGGGATGGCATTTTCCGGAGATCGTGCACCAAGATCCACTCACTCTCAAACAACTACATGTATTTAATGATGCATGTTTTAGCATGATGAACTCATGACATGATGCATGGCAATGCATTGGTGCAAGCATAACAAGATTAAACAACTAGCTAATTATAAACTATTTTAAAAGCATTACAGAAGATAAATATAAAACTCCATATATTCTAAAATCATATAGCCATATTAGGTGTTAACATGACATAGCAGAATCATACAAAGGTAAAGTAACCACGTTTTTTATTTATACATTTTTATTATAATTATAAACCATTTAATAAGCAATAAGCAAGATAAATCAAAAGATTAAGCATATGATATCCAATGACTACAATATTTTTACTATAACACACACATAGCATATGAAACATGTCATAAAAATTTCAAGTCAAAAGGAGTCACATAGCATGAGATATGAATTTCCTTCTTTTTAAACATTAAATAAGGCATAAAACATAGCTAATTATTTCTCTATAAAACATGGCATGTTTCATATTTTTAATAAAAACTAGGCATCACAAGGAACACAACAAAATTTGGTTCACCAAAAACAGAGTTACGAAACTCCAGATATGAATTTTTAAAGTTTATGAAAAACTACTACAAACAGGTCCTTGGGGTACTATTCACCTGAGTCATGGACTTCGCAGTTTGACCCCTGCCTTTTGTCGAATTCAAGAACGAGGTCCCTCACATGGTTTGGACAGAGGAACTCGCTGGAACTCACGGTTTTCGACGATGGAGTGCTCTTCGGCGGGAATAGAGAGGTGGGGAAGCAACCCGGGCTTGTGCGCACCCGCAGTGGGTGTCGGTTCGGCCTGGGGTGGCCTGTGGCCTCCCGGCCACGTGCACGGGCGGCTTGCCACGACGGTGGCAATGGCGCCGGCACTCCAGGGGGGCTAGCGGCGACGCGAGCGAGCTAGAGACGTGCGAGAGAGCGAGACAAGTGCGAGGGAGTGACCAGCTTGACCGGAAATAGCTCAGCGGCGGCAGCGTGGCAAGGGCGGAGCGGTAGAGCGGCGGCGATGGAGAAAAAGAAAAACGACGGCGCGGCTCGAGCCTTTATAGAGTGGTCGGGCGGGCTGGGGAGATGGCAAGCGACTTCTGGAACTCGACCACGCAGCCATACTCGAGAATCACCGTGAAATTGCGGCCAAATCGGCCACGGCAGCGACGCGGCAGCAGAAAACCCGTCGGGGGTTACTGTTCACCGAAATTACAGAACTCCCACTCGTCGAAAATTGCAAATTACTCCAAAATTTATATAGGAACTTAAAAATCTCCAAAAATATCATTTGTATAACCTTTCAAGAGCTACACTTTTTCATTTAAAAAACATTTTCAAATTCTGCCTAGATTTTGAAATATGAATTCAAATTTAAAAAGAATACATAAAGGGTCAAATCTCTAGAAACAAACATTTGAAATTACTTTTGATTTTTCTAAACAACTTGAAAATCTTCCAATCTATGAAATGTTCAGCTTATCAAACTAAACACTTTTCATAGAGAAAGTTTTTCCAAATTTTGAATAATTTTTGAAATATGAATTTAAATTGAAAAGGGGATAAGTGTTGGAAAACTGTATTTTCAAATTTATTTGAAATTATTTTTGGAAACTTGAAAAACTTTGAATACCAATATTGTAGCTCTTATCAATATCTACAAACTATATTTTGAGAGAATCTCAAAATTCCTTATAAATTTTAAAATATAGAAAAAGGGATAAAATAAGGTTTTGAAAATAGTTTTTAAATAGCAATCAACTCATCATTTCATGTATAAAACAAAGCACCACATAAAAGACATTATTAAACCATGAATGCATTTATGTCATGATGCTCATTGATTATTCTTAATAATGAACTTGATTATAATTTTAATTGCTTACTAACATCTGGGATGTTACAATCTTACCCCCTTAAAGAAATCTCGTCCCGAGATTTCGGAGCAACAAAATCCCGTGGGGTAAGTAATGGAAAAGGAAATGTGTCAAGTAAATCAATTTGACAGAAGTTCATAAAACAACAAGGTGTGATTTAAGAGTTACAACCAAGATATGCAAGAGGTTGCAACTAACAAGGTATTTAGGTTATCCAGGGAATTTAAGTAAGGATTCTCAAAAATAAGTTCAAAGAGTATGGGTACATTAATTGTGAAGCTATAATAGCTCATGCCCACAAACCTCTATACCTGCGCGCACCCAGTAGAAACTTGTGTGCCCGGGTCACACAAGAGACTCTAGGTTCCGTCGCGGCACCAGGGTTACGAAAGACGGCACCACTATAGGGCACAATAGGAGTAACCCACATCTCAAAATATTGAGCCGGTAACCAAGATTAGAAGTTGGTCACCATCACAAGGTAATTAGGAACTCAAAAGACAACTTTGAATCCCTAGGAAGTGTTCAAGGAGTAAGAACATAAATTGTGAATGATAATGGTTCAGGAGCATCGACTATGATACCAGCGCGTGTCCTGGCAAAAATTCATGTGATCGCGAATCACAGGAGATCCCAGGTTGACACGGCACCATAGTCACGGGTCGAGACACCACTATAGAACACTATTAAAGTAACTCCTGAACAACATTTGTCGAATTTCAAGGTCAAAAGGGTAACATGTGCAAAGAATGAAAACACCCTAATTGTAAACTATAAGTTATCACGACATAGACTTAGGTAACGGCGAACACCCAGTTGTATTTCCTTATGGTCGCAAGCCATAGGAGACTCCAGGCTTCGATGATGTTTCCAAGTCAAAGATCATGACACCTTAGAGGACACAATCAAAGTGATATTCGAGCAAGATATTCGTCGCCTTACGACGTCAAGGAGGTAGCATGTGTCGGAGTTGAAAGAATTAAGGCGTGACACATACTTCACAAAAGAATCAAGGATTCGTACCAGGTTTAGGTTTTAAGGTAATGGTGTATATCAAGGTATATTCCATAAATCTCTCAAAGATTAGAAACTATGGAATAAAAGATTATCAATTTATAAATAAAACCTGGTGTAAGACGAGATTTATCAAAAGAACAGCTACAAAGAACAATAGCTACTCCTAGAATATAAGGAGAGAATTGTAAATTATCTTATTATCATGTTATGCATGATATGCGATATGCTCGTCCTATACGTCCTTGCAACGTTAGAAGCACTTCGTCTTCATCATGTTAGTATATATAGGGCTTTACATTATACACTATCTTCATTTTCGAAGACGAACCCTTCGGACGCACTTCGGTAGAGCTTTATCAATGAAATTGACTCTCCACTTGACCTTCCATAGAAGAGTTGAGGAACTTCTTGAAGCCTTTTAACTTGAGTCATTGAAAAGTCTTCATAAAGTCTTTCAACAAGAAAGAAGATACAAGAAAGATTATTTTTAATTTGTTAGTTTCAAAAACTTTTTATATTGTAAATTCATTTTGAAGTTTTTCAATGTAATGTTGTAACTGATCCATTGTATGAGCTCTGATACCACCGTTACCTCATTCAAGGGATGATAATCCACACATAACCTCAAACTTTTATCTTTCTTTTTCACAAAGAGGGCAGGACATCCCTAAGGTGACGAGCTAGGTCGGATAAAACCTTTATCCCGTAACTCTTGTAATTGAGTTTTGAGTTCTGCTAACTCAGGTGGTGCCATCCGATAAGCTCTTTTGGATATTAGAGCAGTACCAGGTTTCAAATCAATTCTAAACTCCACCTTTCTATCAGGGGGTAAACGAGGTAACTCATCAGGAAACACATCTGGAAATTCACAGACCATGGGTATATCCTCGATCACTTTCACAGAAGTGACACATACCTTTTCAACAGTCCTCTTAAGAGTTGGAAGCTGAATAAGAAGTTGAGATTTGCAATTAGGTATGTTTACTCTCACAGTTCTATTCAGGATGTCTATCACAACACCATGCCGTTTCATCCAATTCATATCTAGGATCACATCTATATCTTGATCCTTTAATATGATCATATCAGTGGGAAAAATATACCCACCCAAACTTACTGGCACATCATGTACCATTTCTTTAGTACACATATGCCCCCCAGGCGATTGTATAAAGAATTGTTCTTTCGTCCCCATTATTGGTATTTCATGTGTCTTAACAAATGTACCATTGATGAATGTATGAGATGCACCAGAATCGAAAAGCAAAATTGCAGGATGGTCAGCAACAGGGAACGTACCCATCATAACTGGTTCCCCTTCCGGAATTTCTCCAACCTGAGTATAGAACACCTTACCAACCTTTTTCTCATTCTTATGATTCTGCAACTTCGAATTTCCTGCCTTATTTTGATTCGGTGGTTGTGGTTGTGGTGCAAAAGCCCTGGGAACATAGGAATTATACTGCCTTGGATGTGGGCAGTATCTTGAAAAATGACCAGGTTTACCACAGTTGTAACATGGGAAGACTGGTGGCTGGAAATTTGGGTTACGAATACCAGGGGCATTCGGCTGTCGTGGATAAGAAGAACTAGCAGCAGGACAAAAAGTTGCCTGTTGCTAGGTTTGGTATTGTGGTGGACGATAAGACGGACGAAAATGATTCTGGGGATGATAGATTATTTTCTGGCGCTTTTGGTTGCCACCAGAAAATCCAGAGGTTACACTTTTCTTTTTCTTAGCTTCCATGTGTTGACGATTCTTGTCTTCATAAGATATGGCAATATTCACTGTCTCATGGAAGGTAGCATTGGGGTTTCCAGTCATCATTCTCTGAATTTTGCTATTCAGACCCCTGAGGAAATACTCTTTCTTCTTACGATCAGTACTAACATGATCAGAGGCATATTGGGACAGGTGATTGAATTTGCCAAAGTATTGCATCACTGACATATCACCTTGCCTCAGGGAAAGAAACTCTTCCAGTTTTATTGTCATGATCCCCTCAGGAATGAAATGTGCACGAAATGCTTCATGGAACTCAGCCCAAGTAATACGATATCCTTCAGGCTGAGCAGCAACAAAGTTGACCCACCAGGCTTCTGCAGTCCCTCTCAACTGCTGTGCGGCAAACATGGGCTTTTGATACTTTGTGCACTCAATCAGCCCAAACTTCTGCTCCATAGTGCGGAGCCAATCATCGGCCTTCATCGGTTCATCTACTCTAGTGAAAACCGGAGGACAGGTATCTGTAAAATCCACATATGTTGTTTCATTTCTATTGTTCCGTTCATGATTGCCTTGACGTGCATTCTGATTCAGATTTTGAGCCATCATTGTGGTTGCATTGACTAAAGCTGCAACTGCATCAGCTAGGGTGGGTGGAACTGGTGGAGGATTTGGGATATCACCTCCATCATGAGATGGACCAGCAGCATCATGGGATCGAGTGTGAGCAGGCATCTGTTAATAGACCAACTATATTTCATTCACAAAACTTTATTGTATTTTATAAAGAGATATAACAAAGGTGCACACATTTATGATACATTATTTTTGTTACAACCATCTGCACCCTGACACGACATCCCACACCTACTAGGTTTCAGAAAGCAGGGAAAAGATATATTACACATCTCGCTATCCGAACTCCTTACTCATCTTTCTCACTAGCATCCACAGGAATTTCCTCCTCCTCTTCAGGATCCTCTTCCTCTTCAGGCTCTTCCTCCACTATTTCTGGATCTTCTTCCTCCATAAGATCTTCTTCATTTTCATTCTCCTCATACATTTGGTTTTCTTCCTCCTCATCGATGACATCATCATCGACGGACTCTATTTCTTCAGGGTCTTCCTCTTCCTCATCCTGACCCATTACAAGGCCAAGGTCATCCTGGGCTGCCTGTCGGTGATATTCAGGATCCAATAAATTATTCAGCCTCACACACTCCTCACCAGCGTCCTCCGCATACTCCTCCAATTCTTCCACATAATCCTCAAGTTCTTGAATACGATTATTTGCTGCATCTTCTCATGCCCAAGCATCATTTCTTTGATGCTTCATATGCCTCCGAGATCGCCTCAGCTGGGTAATCTCGGCGGCCTCTTCGATTCTATCAGCTTCAGCCCTCTCCAACTCGCTCTAAGCCTTGCTATTTCCGCTTGCGGATCTGGTTTGGGAGTATTACTGTTTTCACCAATCTCATATCTGGGAGCTAATTGATGTCGAGGTACTCCCTTTGGTGCAGTGCTCTTACGTGGAGTTTGCTTGGTAAGGGCCATCCTGAAGCAAGATAGGTCATAAAGGATAAGGATGGACAGAGAGACATCTAGAGGTTAGCATGAAAAGGATTGATACTACTTAACCCAAACCACTTTAAAGGGAAGTTAATTAAATAGATTAATTAAGTATGATGCATGAACGAACTTATGATCTAAGCATAAAAATTTGTAAGGTATTACTAACATATAATTAACTTTTATAACATAGGGCAATATAATATGCTATTCTACCACCACACTTTTTGAAATCAGAATAAGGGTCGATAGAAAGAATCATAGGTAAGAATTGAGCAATTTGGACCCAAACTAGTCAAGTTAAAATTATTTGACTTAAAACTTTTGAAGTTTTCGCAAAGAATACTACAACAACTCTTTTTAACAACGATCCGGCTCCGATACCAGCTGTGGTAGAACCTCCTAAATCATATGGCCCACACGCATGATTATTGTCTAAACAGACTCTAAATAACCATGAATATGTTCCATACGACTTAAGAATCCTATCGGGTAAATCCTGAATCATCCATGATTCTCCGAGCAGGATCAATCGTTACAAAGAGGCATTGTAGTATTATAACAATTTTATATAAATAATACACATCGGAGTAAAATAGCGGAAGACTTATAATAACATAAGTTTACAAAACTTTGAGTTACAAATATTTATAAACTATCAGTTGGATAATACAAACCATAGTAGTAGTGGAGTAATAATATAGCTTATTACAGAAACCTGGATTATACGCTCTGCCCATGAGCGAGATATCTTATTCATCGTCACTTTCCTCGACGACGGTCATGCAGCAGGATGCAAAGCACTCCTGCCCATGATGCTCACCTGCAACAGGGGTTCAACAAACCCTGAGTACAAAAGTACTCAACAAGACTGACCCGACGAAAAAGAGGGGTGAAGACTCAAGAAATGCAGGCTAGAGGGACAAGGTAAGGTTTGTAAGAGATAAGAAGTTTTACGAAAAAGCTTACAGAAAGAAAAGTTTGTCTTGATCTAAATCCAATTATCAACCAACCTCCATATTAAACCCTAGTCATTGTTCAAGTTGTTACTACAATGATGAACAACGATCGAGTCTTCTTCTCTGAGAAGCAACGGCGATTCGAATCCATTTTCATACCCAGCTGGGACCTAGGTTACTGATATATAGGAGACTCTAACTCCTAAGCATAGAAGGTGAACCGATATACCGGGATAACAACCGCAGCCATATATCACCACATGATACACCTGAGCGCTTCGACCTAGTGTACCGATATACATGGGAACTTAAACCCACCGTATAACACACTATAACATATGTGGGAACTCTGACCCCATTATAAGTCTCTCCATGATATACCTGGCTTCAACCACGAGTATATCACTTCATGCATGTGGATTTTCTAGTTTCTCGATATCAACAGATCACCATCGACCAGTGACCTAGGGCATCGACAGACGAAAACACTACAGAGGGACTCCATTCCCTCCGGACTCGATTTATTAACTACCATCATGATTTCAACAGATAAAACCACACTCATCTTTTTTATTCTTTTACCTTTGAATACTTAATTAATTAAGCAGGGCTAAGCATTACTACGCATCTTTAGAACAGGTAACAAGGAATATAGGATTAAGACAGCTAATGCAGTTGGTGAGTTTTCACTCAACTCCTATTACTTAATGCAACATTTCACAGCTGAAGCAATAAAACTTTTATAAAATAGAATAGGGTTTGAATGCATCCGGGGCTTGCCTTGATGTTCGGGGTAGACGTTCTCGAACTCTGGATCAACTCCCTATCCTTGAATCTGCTCGTCCTTGGGATCTGATGCGACAACGTTAACTTTCCGTTAACGGAAACTATTCGATAAATGATATGCTTCAACATGATGGAATAGTAAACATGATGCTTGAGGGATGCATGATCAGATTAAGGGCTTGAGTACAACTTTTCTTCACGACAAAGTTGCAAGCCAACAAAACTTCGCTTATTAAGCTCATTATGGTTAACTACATCATTTAAGAAATTATTTAAACACATGAAATAACGTTAATTAAATCCTAATGACATGATTAAGGTAAACAAAAATAATTAATTAAAGTGCCAAAGGTCATCAGGGTTAATGACCCAAGGTCATCAATCAATCCCAAAGTCAAACAAATCCTATAATGATTAAACTTAATTAAAGGGATTAATTAATTAATTAAAAGCATTAAATAAAGGCATAAAGATTAAAGTTATCAAATTAAACCTAAAATTTTATTTTGAAAAGCTCTTGGCCTAATTAGATGGCTAAACAAATTTTAGAATTAAAAGCATATTATTTTATCTATTAAAAATCATAGAAGGTGCATTTTTCAATTAAAAAGGCTAATTTTAACATATGTAAAAAGTACTCAATTTTGGCATTTCATATTTTTTCTAAGTAGAGGACATCATGAAGAGCATACACAAAAATTTTCAGAATTTTTGGAGCTATACATGATTTATTATGATTTTTTAAAAGAAATCAGCATTTAAATCATTTTCTAAAAATAGAAAAAGAAAATCGGGAACAGTGCTCCCGCGCTGACCGACGGCGGCGCGGCGGTTGATCGGCGATTTCTCGCCGACGGCGAGGTCTCCAGCGACAAGGTTCGGTCCTACAGACTCATCTCAGCACGGCGAGTTGATCAAGGTAGCTAACGAAGCGGCGGGGCGACGGCGGCACCCACGCCGGCGGCCATGGCGGCGCGGCGGAGCTCGGACGCGGCGGCAACGCTCACCGGAGCGATTTCCGGCGACGGCGAGCCGAGCATCAGCTTCTACGTACTCAGGCGATCATGCTAAGTGACTTAATGAAGTCGTTTCTGACCCGTAGCCAAAAGGGCCACGCACGCGGCGGAGCGGCAGAGTCGCGCCGACGGCGAGCTACGGTGACCGGCAACTACGACGCAGTAAAGATGAAATTGAAGGCATGGACAGTTGCAGGAGCTCACCACGGTGCTGATGCGCACGTTGATGAAGGCTCGGAGTGGCTAAGTCAAGCTGTAAACGGCGGCGCTGATGGCGGCGGCGGCGCTCCGACGGCGAGGACGGCGTCACCGCGGGTTCTGTGCACCATCAAGCCGGCCAAGATGTGCATGAGAGGCAGGATAGCATGGAGAATATGATAGCGGAGTTAAAGGTAATATATATTCACCCTTGGCGACGGTCGACGGCGAAAAAGCTTCGCGGCGGCTCGGCGACCGGTCGCGGGGAAGATGACGGCGTGCGGGCGGCTCGGGCGGAGAGAGCAAGCACTGACTGGCTCAGAAGGAGCGGAAGGTCAAGGCGAAGCTTTGTGCAAGATCAAGCGAGCAGAGATGGAGCGACAGTGGCAAATTTAGGTGGCGGAGCAAGATTGTCGGCGGCGGCGGCAGGAAGAAGAAGAAGAAGAAGAAAAGGGGCGGCGGTCGACCTATTTATAGGCCAAGGTGACGCACGGACGGACGACACGACGACGACGAAGTTTGGAGCATTGGGGACGAGTTGGCGACTGAGATATTCACGACGGTGGACGGCGGCACGGCTTGAGAAGCCGGCCATGGCGGCCGTCGATAGGTCTCGGCGCTGTTCGAGGAAATTACAGAATTACCATCCGTCGAAATTTACAAATTACTTCCAAATTTATATAAGAACTTGAAAATCTCCAAAAATATCATTTGCATAACTTTTCAAGAGATACACTTTTATTTAACTGGCACCCTCAAATTCTATCTGGATTTTGAAATATGAATTCAAATTCAAAAGGGGAATAAAACCCTAGAAACAAACATTTGAAATTACTTTTGATTTTTCAATAGAACTTAAAAATCTTCAAAACTATGAAATGTTTAGCTTTTCAAACTTAACCTTTTTCATATACAAAGTTTTCCAAAATTATACATAATTTTTGAATTATAGTTTTAAAATCAAAAGGGGACAAATGCTAGAAAATTATATTTTCAAATTCATTTGAAATTTCTTTTGGAAACTTGAAAACTTTATATACCAACTTTGTAGCTCTTATCAAGATCTACAAACTATATTTTTAGAGTATCTCGAAATTCTTTATAGATTTTGAATTACAGAAAAGGGGATAAAACTAGGTTTTGAAATAAGAGGTTTTTGAAATCGAATCCAAACTCGATTTGGTTTCTAGTTTAATTGGTTGGTTATTAGTGATCACATACACCATCCAAGGACATTTTTAGGTCAATGACCCAATGACACCCTTGGTTGACCAAGTTGACTTTTTGAAAGACCTTTTATAGCTTTCCAATTTGAATTTAAATTTAAATTACAAGGCTTGGGAATAAGCTTTGAAACCCAAATTCAACTTCAAATAGGGAAATCATTTTTAGAGTTGGACTTAGATTTATACTCTATGCTTGACACTAGTGTAAACACGGTTTACACCTCAAGCACATAGAATATAAACTAAACATTTAACATGACATTCGAAAGTAGGGTTTTATTATTTTATGTGACAAAATATTCCAGAAACACAATTAATCTAAGAAATGTAAACTTATTTTAGTTGATGCACATTGGGGTTGACTTAAACATGAATGCTTTGCAATGCATATGACATGTTTTAGTTAATATAACACCAGAGGTGTTACATGACAGGCGGCGGCGGTGGTGACGGGTGGCGGCGTCGGTGGCGTCGGTGTTATATGGTACGGGGAAAGAAGGGGTTTGAAACAAGAATCCAGCCGGAATTATCGTCGGCGGTGGTGACGGCGATGACGGGTGGCGGCGTGGCGACGGTGGTGGCGGCGATGACAGGTGGCGGCGGCAGCGGCGGTGTTATATGGTACGGGGAAAGAAGGGGTTTGAAACAAGAA
>JALGXP010001224.1:0-15536 GCA_023333625.1 Bothriochloa decipiens
TTGGCCCACAGTGCGCGCGGCCCCATAGGCGGGGTGGGGGTGGGGGGGCGGATCCGGGGCCCAGGAGCCCGGATCCGGCGGGTCCCTGCCCACCCAAGCCACCGGAGCCGCCAATGAAGGAGCCGGGCAGGAAGCAGCCGCCGGCCGCCGCTAGCCGGATACTGCCGCGCAGGGGAGTTGGGCCCGCCCGCTGACTGGCGCTGTCGGGCCCTGGGGACGCCGGATCCACCCGCTGGGGGGGGCCTAGACCGGCCGACCACCATGGATGCCCGCAGCCTGCCACCGAGGCGCAGGGAGGGAGGACGGCGCCTCCAAATGAAGGTTCCGGGCGGGGGAGGCGTGGATCCAGCCTGGAGAGGCGCGGATCTTGCCGGGCCGGCCGTCCTCAGGCCGCCATGGCCGCCGGTGGGTTGAGGAGGAGGGGGGACCGGAAGAGCTGGCGGTGGAGGGAAGGCGAGCTCGCGGCGGAACCCCTTTTTGAGGGTTATCGCCGCTGGCCGCCGCCGCCGCCGCAGCCGCGGCGAGGAGGGGCGGCGACGGCGGCCGGAGCGAGGGCCGGCGAGGGGGAGGTCAGAGGAGCGGCGCGTCCGCCACCGAGTCGCCCGCCCCCGAGAGCGGACGGTCGGGGTCCTGTGGTCGGGAGTATTCAACGTACAGAAGAATAATAACTTCAGTTCTCTGCTTCAGTTCCTCTCGAGCCAAAACTACAACAATGGACTAGTGCATACTCGAGCTTCATTGATCCGTGCAAACGGCGCCTCGATGTGATTTCAAGAGTCAATAACACAGCACACATTTATTCGCTATCAACATGGATTTACACTACTGTTAAGTTACGACCCGTTTTGCGGTTCCTGATCGAGACGTCCTCAAGAAGCAGGCACACACACTGATCACTTGTCAATCAAAATGCTAATAAGCTTAAGCGCATAGTAATATTCAGGGCCGGATCAACGGGAAAAGCTTCTTCCACGACTTCCTCAACCTGTACGCGGTGAAGGCTGCCAGGTACTGCTTGGGAGCTTCTCCGGGCGTCGGCGCATGCTCGCCAGGGCCCAGTTCGTCACCATTCCAGAACCGCGCGCCTTGGCGCTTCTTCCGGACGGCGGCGAGCACGTCGTCGCAGTTGCAGATCCCCCACACCGTCACCTTCTGCTGGTGGTAGTATACCTGAACCGAATGTATACCTGCAAAACAAACACGTCCCAGAAACACACGGGTTAGCTTGATTTTCGCTTATACACACCCGTACTTGACGCACAGACCAGTTTAAGACCTATTATTGATCTAAGCACCTTTCAGATGTGATAGAGCTTTCTTGATCTTCTTCTCGCACCCGTAGGAGTAGAGCGGCACCTTCATCTCCACATACTGCGCCTCGATCTTCCTCCCGGCCAGCACAATCTGCATGTCCTGCATCGGATGATACTCGCTTGGAACACCAACTCAGAGCCTGATCTAGACTGGTCGACAGATCAGTGTGCAGATAACCGCGAGAACGGCCCTCGGATTTATATACACGCACCAAAAAGGCAACGCCTTGGATGTGGGACATGGGATGGGATGATCCCTTGCATATCCTGGGCATGGATCCATGTCAGCATGCATGTGCGCGCGGCCGGTCCTCGCTTTTGAGGTTCGGATCCGTCGCTGTGCGCGCTTTTCGCCGCCGGGTGACCGGAGCGCACGAGAGGCTGTAGCTGATCCAGGGCTCGGACGCCACGGCCGCCGATTAGAAAAGAGGCGGCTAGTGGAGGGATTACGTGTAGTCAAGTGGCGGCTGTCGCTGCGGAGCGTCCGGCTGACGAGGCGAGGCGTACGAGCCCATGTGAGACGCCGTGCAAAGCTGAGCCGGTGGTGGAGGCGACGGCGTCGTGCTGGGAGTACGTGGCGCGCGCCGGGGCATCTTGGCTTTTGGGACCGGCGAAACGAGGCTCCAACTGATGGGTGGAATAAAGCGTCGCCAAGTGCGTTGATTAGATTGGATTTGGATCTGTTTTTTCACCCTTTGCATGTGGATCGTCTGTTTCTTCTTGGTCAGAAAGGATTGGACCAATTCTGCCGACGAGCGTCGGCTGGAGCCTGGGGAGAGCATATTCGAAGTAATTTATCATTGCCAATTTAGTTTTTGACCCGTTTTCAATAATCCAAAGAGACAATTACTGTTCAGAATGACCAATTGCAGCCGGCGGCACTGAACTAGCAGTCTGCTGGAGGCCATGGCACATCCGTCACTGCACCGTTCATAGGCGTCCATGTAAGCCCGAAGAAGAATTTGACTTTTGGTGGGGTTGACACTCGCCATACCTCTTTGGCGCCAAGCGTTGTAGTTCTCCCGAGGAAGAGCGCCCTACGCGGAGGAGCTAGAATACTCACCGCTGGTCATCCACTTCCATACAAAACGGTCGAGGACGTTCGGCATGCAGGAGATGCACGTTCTCGAGCCTGTGCCCCACAAGCGCAAATGCTCGGTCGCCGTGGGCGCGCTGGTGATGTCCCGCGCCCACGGCCTGTTGGCCAGCGCGTTGCGCACACTGCGACCGCGCCTGCAACTTCCCATCACGCGGAAGAGGGTACGGCCGTACGGGCGAGATGGCTGATGTCCCCTCCCGCAGCCATGCATCGGTACGTCTAAAACCATGCAGAGGTGTCGTCGTTGCCGAGCATGACAGAGACTGGTGTCTGGAACATGCAGTTCCATCCCGGGCGCAACTCCGTGGGCCGCTCTACGGCAAGGCGCTGGGCGGACGCTGAACCTCGCAAGGGCCGCACCGACGACGAGCCCGCCCCCGTTGCCACACGCCCGTCGTATCTCGACGTGGCGCATCGGGCTCCTTGGGCCTCGCCTCTGTCCTCGGACGCGGATGTTGCGGTGACTGGCCAGCGGGTGCCTTTGGTGGTGAGGCAGCATCAACAACGGTGTTGGCGGCATTGGTCCGGTACCGCTCCACCGCCGCAGCCTGCGCGTGTGCCGGTGCATCGTCGCCTTGAGCTGCAGCAGACGGCGTGGACCACACTGCACCAACGACTTGGACCAGGCAATTCCCTTTCCGCATGCGTGCGCTCGGTCAAGTTCTGGCGAACGGTTCCGACCGTGAGCAGTTGCAACAAGTGCATGTGACTATGACGTTAGCACTGATGTAAGCAAGAAAACACATTTATTTTAACTTGCTATAATTTCTACGCCGTGTATCTATTTCTAATTCCGTTTACACCAATATATTCTATGCGATGAAACGAATAAAACTAGACCCCACTTGGATATGTTTAAAAAATAAAACTTTTTTCTATACCGCAGTCGTTATGTGATAAGTTAGATGTATAAGTTATATTTCTAACTTTGCAACGTGTTAGATCATACATTTTATGCGTTCTAAGTTAGATTTTTAACTTTGCAACGTGTCAGTTCACGCAAGTTATGCGTTCTGTGTTAGGTTTCCAACTTTATAATGTGTTAGATTACGTAAGTTATGCGTTCTAGGTTAGGTTTCTAACTTAACCTAGAACAAGTGCAGGGACCCGGTCGTCTCAGTCGCTGCATCTCCGGCCTACCCCGAGTACTTGATGTTGTGATATTGTGGCTGTGCAGGGATACAGGACATGCTGGTCGAGAGGTGGCGGAAGATCCAATGTTGGTGGAGATCGTCACCTCACTGCCTGCTATCCCTATAGCTTAAGCTCCGGCTACTGTGCTTGCTACCCTTGCGGAGGGTGAGGCCCCTGAGCTGCTAGGTACGCATGTGTGTGACGTTGACTGGTGGGCTGACCTGGTGGAGGCCGAGTTCTTCGCCCATCAGCATCCAACGGCTATGGAGGTTGATTCGTCGCTGGCCTCTGCGACGCTGCAACTGCTCGCTTGCTTCCTGCGTCAATGGGCAGTGCGGACCACGGTGCCTTTGATGTGGGTGCTGAGCCACACCCTGCGGCGGATGACACGATGTTGCCGCCCATACAGTGTGGTGCGGTCTGCGTAGCGTCATCTGGGGTGTCGACTTCGGCGATCCCGTGCTGGCGTCCCATGCCGCATCGGTGCCCACCTCGGCGTCCCCAGAGTTTGACGCGGACTCCTTCGAGACCGGACTTGGAGTGCGGACCACGGTGCCTTTGATGTGGGTGCTGAGCCACACCCTGCGGCGGATGACACGATGTTGCCGCCCATACAGTGTGGTGCGGTCTGCGTAGCGTCCTCTGGGGTATCGACTTCGGCGATCCCGTGCTGGCGTCCCATGCCGCATCGGTGCCCACCTCGGCGTCCCCAGAGTTTGACGCGGACTCCTTCGAGACCGGACTTGGAGTGGCGGCCGTCGACACCTCGGCCGCCGTCTCGGTCGACGAGTTCATCGCCTCCTTCAAGAACCCACTCGAGCAGTCAATACTCCATACCCCGAACCTGTGCATCACCAAGGCAGTGCACTTCGACAATGACGACGTCGACCTGGACTGGGTGCCTAGGCGGAGTGCCTGTCTCGTCGCAAAGAGCAAGGTGGACAAACCCGACGCGCAGGCTAGAAAAGTCCTCATGAAGAAGCTTGGGTTTGAGGTTGAGACTGAACATCCAAACAAGGCTTCGTTCCAGGAGTTCCATGAGGCATCGTTTCAGGTGGCGTTGGCAGGAGAAGCGGAGGAGGCCATGCAGGCCCTGCTCCATGGGAGGAAGAAGCAGGGGCGACGGCAGGCGTGCAGGCCATGCAGGCGTGCTGATAGCTTTTGGTCGCAAAATAGTGCTAGTATGTAATAGCGAACAATGTATTCAATAGTTAGGGTTCGTTCTTATTTGTTTGGCTTCGCGATGTGGACGTCTCGCCGCTATTGCTAAGTCCATGGGTGTATCTTTACACTCTATTTCTCTTGATGAAAAATAGGTGAAGTCCCGATCGCTGAAAAAACAGCTCGCTCTAGCCTTGATGGAAGGCGTGCCCATGGCGTGTAGAGTTATGTCCTCCACAACCACTCCCAGCGAAGACGTAGCGCGAAGCCAAGGGCCCTAAGATCAGGTAGCTCCAGGCTACCGAAGTCCCTCGGCGACCATACGACGGGCCAAGCGACCCGGCACTTTCCTCCGGCGACCGACCGAGTCGGTGCCAGCATAGAGGACAGTTCTTCTTCTCCCGTCGATCTCCCCGATGGCCCAAAGAGAGAGTGCGTAGCATATAGAGAGATGGATCGGGATCAGCGAGAGAGTGGTCAGGGTCGCTCTCCCGGCGTTCATCAGCAGCCCAGCCTTCCAGGTGGGGATCATCAGCCGAAGGTAGAAACACTACATTTTGTGCCATTTCTTTTTCCACTGTCTCCAGAAGCAAAGTGCGTCCAGGCTACAATTTAGACATACTATCGATGGCCCCGAGAAAATGATTTGATGTTGCACACCACACGCTTGGCTGCATTCCAAAAATGACATCGCAATCTTCACTGACATCAAACGTTATAACTGCCGCCTGCCAGGATGTACTAGTGATCACACGCTGGCAGACCAACCGAAGAGATAGCAATCCCAACTGGGGTTTCAACATCAAAATTTGTTTTCCCAACTGGGTTTGGTCGAAGGCAACACACAGCCAGCAGGCCAAGGTTGCCCCCCCATGGTCCAAATCTGAATATAACATACCAAGCGCCGAAGACTACGAGGCCCGCATGGCGTCAGCTATCCAGTTCAACGAGAGGCCTGATCGCAAAAACCACAGCCGCTACGGGCCGGTCTACGATACATCGCCCAACCATGGTATAGTAGTATAATTATTCATCGCTGCAATTTTTGTTTTTGATCCGTTTTCAGTAATCCACTGACACAATTTCTTTTCAGGAAATATAAAAGCAGGGGTGACCTCGTTTTCTAAAAAAAACAACTTTTCAGGGGACGCCGTCTTGAAAACTCTGCTCGGTTCAATTACAGCCGACGGTGATGGACAAATAGCTGATGCTGATACACTCAAAATGGGTGCACGGGAGCTCGCCTATAAATTCCCTATACTAACAATCAAGATATCACAGTTCACAGGTGCTCAGCTCAGCAGCAGTCACTCCACATTCACAAGTTCCACTGCACGGTTAGCTATGGCCGGAATGTGCAGAGCGATTCCCACGGCGCCAATAATGGCCATCATCGTCGCCGCCGTCCTGATGGCGGCGTCCGTGACAGGCGTCGTAGCGAAGGACTCGTCGGGTAACCCAAGCTCCATCACGTCGTGGAGCGTGGCAGACTGCTCGGGGGATACATCAACCATCGGGGTGTGCGGTTGCACCGACCTCGTGTACTACGCCGGGCAAGAGTTCCACTACCGGGGCGAGACGAGCACACTATATAGCGAGAATGGCTGCGCTGGCACGTCGTACCAGTTGTTCGAGGACACCAAAGGGTGTGGAGACTTTGGGTGGCGCAGTATCAACATCGATTGCTAAGTGGTGAGCTGGAGAGATTATTCATCGTGATCAAGTGGTTTCGTTCGGTCCTTTCTATACGTACAACTTTCAATAAACGATGAATTGATCCATCGTCTTATAGTCTTATATGTACTACTGCGAGTCAGTTATTTATCACACGTGTTAGTCTTGTTATGGTGTCATGGTTGCTCGTATAGTAAGTCATAATTCCTTTTTTTCTCCTATTATATATAATAAAGAATTGCTCCAATGCATCTCTTTTTAAAAATTTGCACAGATATTAAATTATTTTTTTAATTGTTTTTCTCTTGGGTCCCCATGTGCCTGAACCGTCCAAGCCCAGCGCCCCAGCCAATGTCCAGCGTTGATCCAAAGCCTAGCTCATCTCTCCTGGGTTCAGTGCCTGCTCCGTTTGCTTGTCGAAGGAGATGGACGTGGAGGCGTGCATGCGTGGTCGTGCACTCGCCCTAGAAGACTGCAGAGACCGTGAGACCGGTGCCGTTCTCCTAGACCAATAGAGGCGGCGAGCGGCTGCTTGATGTTCGGCTTTCCTGGTGCAGCAAGTCAGTTCTCTTCCCTTCATTTTTTAGTTTTTTTTTTTTTGCTTTGTTTTGTACCACAACATAAACTTTGAGAGGTATGTATATCTTTGTCGATTTGCACGGCTCCCTCAGCTCAAATTCTAGCTCCGCCCCTGCAACTGGCCTTTCAACGTGAAAAATGTTTTCCCAATTGGGTCCGGCCGAAGGCAACACACAGCCAGCAGGCCAAGGTTGTCCCCCATGCATGGTCCAAATCTGAATACAACATACCAAGCGCCGAAGGCTACAAGGCCCGCAGGCGTTAATCCGGCGAATATCCAGTTCAACGAGAGGACTGACGCAAAAAACCACAGCCGTTGCAATTTATGATCAGTAAGCCGAACGAGACAATTTCTTTTCAGGGGACGCCATCTTGGGAACTCCGCTCGGATCAGTTGCAGCCGACGGTGCGGATCGGAACGCCGATATACTCAAAATGGGTGCGCGGGAGCTCGCCTATAAATTCGTCTATACTACGAATCAAGATATCGCAGGTGCACTCCACATCCACAAGTTCCGCTGCACGAACACTAGGTAGCTATGGCCGGAATGTGCAGAGCGATTCCCACGGCGCCAATAATGGCCATCATCGTCGTCGCCGTCGTGATGGCGGCGGCCATGACAGGCATCGTGGCGAAGGACTCGTCGGGTGAGCCGAGCTCCATCACGTCGTGGAGCGGGAAAGGCTGCACGGGGGACGTCACACACCGGGTTGTGCGGGTGCACCGACCTCATGTACTACGGCGGGCAAGAGTTCTACTACCGGGGCGAGACGGCCACGTTCTACACCGGGGCTATAGCTGCACTGGCACGCCGTACCAGATGTCCGAGGACACCGAGGCGTGTGATGACTTTGGGTGGCGCAGTGTCCACCTTGACTGCTGAGTGCTGAGACGGAAAAATTATCCATTGTGATCCGGCCAGTGGTTTCGTCCTGTCCTTTTCTATATGTACAATTTTTGTAAACGACGAATTGATCGATCGTCTTATAGTCCAATGTATTGTCAGTCAGTTATTTATAACATGTGGTGTCATGGTTGCTCGTACTGTAAGTTATAATTCCTTTTTTTCTCCTATTGTATATAAAAATTCCTCAAATACATCTCTTTTTTAAAATTTGCACACATATAAAGCAGTATATCGAAATAAATTTTTAACTGTTTTTCTCTTGGGTCCCCAAGTGCCTGAACCGTCCAAGCCCAGCGCCCCAGCCCCCAGCGTTGATCCCAAGCCTAGCTCGATCGTCTCTCCTAGGTCCGGTGCCTGCTCCGTTTGCTTGTGGAAGGAGATGGATGTGGACGCGTGCGTGGTCGTCCACCCGTCCTAGTAGACTGCAGAGGCCGTGAGAGTGTGAGACTGGCGCAGTTCTCGTAGATCATAGAGCCATAGAGGCAGTGAGCGGCTGCTTGATGTTCAGCTTCCTGGTGGTAGGAACGCGAGGACCTGGAGCTCCCAGAGAGCTACGCTCGTAGCGGTACCTCTCCTGGTGTGGCGAGTTTGGAGACGAGCATGGCGCCGGTGCAGATGCTATAGGCCAAACTCCGGCCGATGTGATCCTGGACGTAGAAGATGATAGTGATGGCAAGGATCACGGAGCGTATGGCAGCAGAACAAGAAAAGTATACGGAGAAAAATACATGAACATGTTCAGCAAAAAGTACTTGTTTATTGTCAATAAGTTCAGGTCACAGATATGGATTTATCATCCCGTACATGACCACATTAGGAGACTATATATATATATATACTGTGGGCCATTGCCATGACAAAGAATTGTGGGTCGATATATCGATGTCGGAGGAGGACATGGCATATATGGGGCCCCGGCGCCAGTGTAGGCAGCGATTGGGAGCTCCATGCCGGCTTCCAGCAGACGGAAAAAACAAGAAGGTGGAGTTTAGAATTCGGATTGGATTTGTCTGTGCGACACCGCTCCTTCCAAGAAGGAGAGAGCCGCCACCGGCTGCGACATGAGAGGATATATGCGAAACCATATGGAACCGAGCAAACACTACACTTTTCTTGTAGTCTAAAGAGAAGACCATCCGATGCTGCAATTATAAGATGCCACCGGACGCATCCGCTGGAGGTACAAACACTAGATTTTGTACCATTTGTGCTTCCACCGTCTCCAGAATCAAGGAGTATGTCCAAGTTATAATTTAGACATACTGTCCCATTCTAAATTATAAGTTATTTTACTTTTTTAACATAAAAATTGATCACTTATTGAAGAACCGAAAATGACGACCAGAGGAGGGTGAATGAAAGCCATAAAAATTTCTTCAATATAGTTAGGTCACTGTCTCAACTTAACCGCCAAACGCGTAAACGAAACACCGTGATGTCTACGACCCAACTAATGAGTGAATGTTCCCTAGAAACACAGCGGGACACCACAAATGAGCACGAAAAGCCAACACAAAAGACGGAACTCAATTCGGAGCTCACACGAATAAACCACGGACAAAATAGCTAGCTGGAAAATTCAAGGCACTAGAAACAGTACAACAACCGGCAGCAGCTTTACAAGCCGAGAGATGCACACCAATCAGCTGAGACAAAATAATGCTCTAATGAAGAGCTGAAGCAAGAACAAGGCTAATGAGGCAAACATCAGCTGCAGAACTTTGCCACTCAAAGCAGTCGGTGAGCTGCAGGTCCTATCTCTCAACCGTGAATACTAGAAGCAAACGAACCAAAGCACAGGCTGCTGCACTTGCCACTCAAAACTAACTCTGAACTGCTGTGCTGAAATAGACGTTCCTGCTGCTACTGAATTCCATTTACAAGTGCCTGAGCTAAGAACTGATGCCGAAGTGCAAAGCGAGCTGCAGCTGGTGTACAAGTATTTCTTGCTGTTGTTGGTCTGCGTAGACGAATGCTAGCATGGCACAACAGGCAGAGAACCCACCGAGATGAATACTAGATCAAGCAATAGGAGTAGAGCTAATCTGACAAAGATTAGTTTGAAGAATATTTAAATGGTCTCCACACTATTGCTTGAAAGTGACATCTCAATACTTGATTTTCATTCACGTGCACTCAACAACAGAATGGATTTAGTTTTGAACAAACCGATAGCTCTTGCTACTGAACAAAAATTCAGAGATACATTAACAGAGAATGAGCTGCTTCAAGTTGTAAATCACGGATGCAAGGAAATGGAAATACCACTGAACTTCGTTGCTTTGCTTCCTAACCAAGAACTACCAGTAAACTACTATGCCCGGTACCTGCACAAAATGAATCAGAGAGAGACAAGAGCAAACACACGAACATGGCAGGGGCTGCACTGCTTGTTCTACACTATTAGGTAGAGAGCGATCAGTAACAGCTGAAACTCTACTGAATCATGGACTAGAGAAAACACCAGGCGAGCACCGGACCAAATAGCTTGAAAGAACTGCTATACATTTGCAACCTTTTCCAAATCACGAGTAGCACTTTAGATAAATCCAAGTAAGGATGAGCTAATTCAGGCTTAGCAACTCACAGAAGCTAGTGAGTAACGAACTGCTACCGGACAATATGGGGATACCTGCTGTGGTCGATCTGCAGTAAGAAAAACACAAGCTGCTGCTGAAGAAAATGCAGTCGAGCTGCTCCTGTCTAACTGGAACTGGGAATGGAGCCGGCCTGGAATGCACGGCGCTAGAGCACTCACGTGCTGCTGGGCTTACCTGCAGGCACCACCACACATCGAGCCAGAACCTGCAAATCACAAACAGCGATGGAGACACTGGCTGCAACGGTGTACTGAGGAGCGCAGCGCTGGACTATACCGGTGTCGGGATTAGAGCACACGAGTGTGGCTGAAGGGACTCGGCAGAGGCACAGTTGCCTCGATTCACCAAGCACCGGTGCCTATCGGTCCTGTAACCGAGCGCACGAACAGAAAGGGGACGGGCTCGAGCAGAAAAGACACGGCCAAAAGACCGACGAAAATAGAACCAGATCAGAATGAAACGCGACCAAACTTGGCACAAGCCATGACCACGGAGTAAGTAAGCTGTACCCGAGAAATCGTAGCCCAATTTCAACCGTAACTCCTGGAAAATCAGAAATGGCCCAAGAAGACGGTTTTCTCCCAGAACGCAAATCGCTTGATTTCTTAATGCACGAGTGAAATTAGTTCAAATCATTTGGTAGGCTAGTTCATCACTCGACAAAGCATCAATCGGTGCAAAGAACGAGCCAAAACACTTCAAATCCGACGAACGAAAATTCGTCTAAAAATAGCTCCAAAAATCACAGAAAATAGAAAAACGTTGAGAGAAACAAGTGGAACACAAAATTGATTCTTGATTACTTCATGAGGTCCGGTTACAAGTCACTCCTAACTAAATCAATGGTAGGATGATAAAAAGCTCAAGAACAAGAGTCACTCCTCTCTCTAACCCTAGCCTCCTCTCACCACAACACAAATGAGAGTGACCTTCTAAGGATAGCTGTCCAACCAGCCTCTTTACAAATATATAGGCGCCCATCAAAGACCAAAACACCCTTACAGGAAGCATACAACCCAAATACCCTTTAGGGGTAAAACCGTCTAGGTTTTTCTTCATCGATTCGACGACCACCACGCCTTCTCACCGGTAGCCTTGCGTCGATGCAATCTCCCTTATGCCGCCACGTGTCGTCCGTCCCGCATCGGGACCTCCACCCGGGTTTTGAGGCGCAAACCCGCGAAACCCATCACTGGTGGTCTTGAGGCAATACCACCAAACCGTCGCCGATGGTTTTGAGAACAAACCACCAAACCGCCCGCGAGTAGCATAGTATATACGCGTCCCCCGCCAATGGTTTTAAGGACAAACCACCAAACCTCCTCACGAATAGCGTACCGCATACGCGTCCCCCGCTATGTACACTTGCACTCATTGATGTCCCAAGTGTCAGCCACCGCGGCTGGCCACCCGGCCGTCTGGTCCGTCAGTCCAAGCCTAGCGTCTGTCCTTTGCCGCACTGGTCCGTCGGCATGGCACGCCCTACTTGACCTTCTCCCGACAGTTGCCACCGTCTTCGAACTCCACACCTGTACAACACAAGCCAAGAGACATGTTTCGACACGTAACCCTGTGTCAGGGATTAGTAGAACCACCGAACCAACCACGCACCAAAGTGTTGGCACGTTGACAATCTCTTATCGCACTCAACACAAAGACGCTACACAATGGTATGGAAAACCATGTGTCCGCACTTATCTTATTCAAAATTTTATGTAAATATCATTTCTTTTGTCGTGCTTTTTCTATTAATAGAAGTTCTTCAAGAGTGACTTAAATTTGACTATCTTTGTATAAATTTTGTAAATAACACAAATAATCAAATTTACGTCAAAAAGTCAAATGACTTACAATCTGAGAGAGAGGGAGTACTACGGATCGATGCCTCCGAGAAAATAGTATACCATATTTCTACAAAAAAAAGTACACCATATCTCTACAAGAAAAAGTGAAATAAACAACAAATGCGTGTGCATACGACTTATACGAGCGTGCTTGAATTGCGTGTGCCAGTGGGGGTGCGTTTATACGTGGTGTGTGTGCTCAAGCAGACTTGTGTGTGCATGTGTTTTTTTCGAAAGGACGGCAAAAGCTTTGTCGTGATTTCTATTAGACGAATAAAGAAAAAAGAAGGCAAGTGCCTCGTATAGTTTTTGAAGTGGAAACTAGGAGAAAACCACATATAAAATTATGGAGGGTACCCTACTCCTTCTGCACACCTAGGTACCAAGTCAACTCAACTCATATCGCAAAATTCGCCAACTCAACTCAACTCGACTCCATGCTTGGTTGGACTCGGACATCGACACAAGCCTCTATTATAGCTCAGTCAGATTGGGTCTTCGACACGAGCCTCCACTTGAAACTACTAGGAGCTCCACCACCAAAGCAACAGGAACTAAAAGCTAAAAAAGAAAACCTAAAAACAACTACAAACAAAAAAACCCTTACTCCACCCCTAGCACCAACCATGAACACAACGGCGAAAACGATGAACTAGCATTGCCCGAGACATCCTGACCGAGTCAAAATCCGCAACGATGCCTTGGGAAGGTTACGACGCCCAAGCACAGCCGTCGCTCGTCCAAGGCAGGACTATGTTTTCACCAGCAGAATGTACTGTGGACACGACGCCCTCAATAGGGGAATGACACCCAAAGGTGTCGCCGTCGCCAGGCTTTCGCCCAAGGATCCCACAACACAAATGTCTGTCAATAAGTCGGATCCCCGCCAGACACCAGGACGTCACTGTCGGCCATCCCGAAGAAGCCCCACCGGGGTCGACGCCCCGGCCACGCAAGTAGCCGTAGAGCTGCACCAGCACCCCGCAAGACCTCCTGCTGAAGACTAGCCTTCCACCACCGTGCACAACCACCAACCGCCCGTCATAGCCGCAGCCGCCGTCGGCCACCGCAGCCGGCCGAGCACTCGTTGTAGGCACCGCCACTTCCTAAAGGTACCGGATCTGGGGCAGAGCCCTGGACCAGCATCCCCGTGGATGCCATGTCCTCCGTCTTCATAACGAACGCCCCATGACGGTAGCCGGAGGCATGGGGGAGGGACGGCTTAGACGAAGACCGCCCCCCTATGCCAACACAACCCCAGCCACTGTCACGAGATGGCCACCATCAAGAGGAAGGAGAGGGGCAAGCAGAGGGGAGGAAACCACTCCGTTGCCCCCTACACCCGAAAGGACAGTAGCCCCGCGATGCCCTACCGGCAAACTCCACCGGAGACGAGCAGCCACCACCGAGCCCGGATCAGACAGCAGCACTGTCGTGACATCGTAGACCTACCGAAACCGCAGCCGGCCACGCCACCACAGAGCCGCCAAAGAGCCACTTCATCTCCACCGAGCACCCCCACCCAAGGAGCTAGCAGATGCCAGCCCGCCTTGACCGGCCAGCAGCCAGCGCGAGCCACCAGCCACCATGGAGGAGGAGGGGGTTGAGCCACTGCCGGAGGACGATGGATCCATGAGCAGCCCTTCCTCCTCCACCAAATCGGTCGTAGGGACGCCGGATCCGGTCACCACCATGCCGGATCCGCGCGGATTCGGCCCCCGGTGGCCGGAAACCACCTCCACCACCGTTGGCCCGCCACCAACCGCCACCAGCGCAACGCACCACTGCGGCCCAGCGACTCCACAGCTGCGCCTTCCACATTCGCAGCAACGCACCGCCGAGCGCCGCGTCAGCCGGACCGCCCCGTCGCAGCCGACCCGAGCCGCCGCCAGCTATGGCAGAACCTCCTAAATTATGGCCCACACGCACCTGTCATTATCTCAAAGACCTCTGATGGCTATGCATGTGTTCCATACAACTTAGAAAGCCTTGTCGAGTGTCCTCAAAGAACCTTGATTGAACCACATTTGACACTCATACCAGGATCAACAAAGGAGTAGCTCCAACATTACAATATTTTTTACAAAATATACATCAGAATGTGGAAGAATAATAACAATAAGTTTTACAATGATGATAAAGTTAAAATTTATAAACTTAACTTATATTACCGAAGTCGAGTAGAATTACATAAACAGCTTAGGCAGAGCACCTAAGTTGGGAGGGGACAACCAGATCACGTCGAGCCCACTGACATAACCTTGTTTCGAACACCAATTAGAACCTGCAACAGGGGTTTAACAAACCCTAAGTAGAAAAGTACTCAACAAGACTGACCCGACGAAAAAGAGGGGTGAAGACTCAGAAATGCAGGCCAGAGGAACAAGAAGAGGCTCGCAAGAAGCAAGGAATTTTTGCAGAAAAGCTCTTATGTATCAAGTTTTAACTCATCATTAGTTATAACAGAAAGTAAAGATCCTAATCTAGCTCTGATATTATCAAACAACTTCATTCTTGTTCCTTACATGCGGACCACGTGATAGGTCAGAGGGTTGAGTCTCCATAACCAAGGAGCAACGACGATTCAAACCGATTATACCCAACTGGGGATCCCTAATCACACCACATATGTAGCACTTAAACTTGCATATATCAGCCTTCACTTAGATCCTCCAAGACCAGAACAGTTTCTGCGCCACTCGAGAGCACAGTACTCCACCGCCCATTGCCAACCTAGATGCTTCCGTCCATCTCAGATCCGTAGGGTGGGTACACGCTACTCCCGCCATCTCACCACTCCCAGTGCGCGGGCTCGCTGTTCCACTCATGGAATAGCTAATATCTTAGGCTTACCGGAGTATGTGATTAGTTACAAAGTCTCAACCACACACAGGCCTCCACGACTGATCCTAGTGGACACAGATGGAAACACTACACTTGAGAGTCTTTTCCCGATGTAGGGTACCGTCTGGTTTCAAATTTTATTATCATAAAATAGTACCATTCTTAGCCATTTTCTAATAGTTCTTTTGAAAGCCTAACTCATTAAGCAAGGCTAAGCATTACTACGTATTTTTCAAATAAAATAGTTAACAAGGAGGATATTGAAGTAACAAGGTAAGTAAATGCAGCAATTAGGTTATCACTAAACTCCTAGTACTTAATGCATCATTTCATAAGCTGAAGTGATAAAAACTTTATAAAATTAAGGAAGGGTTTAAATG
>JALGXP010001225.1:0-15533 GCA_023333625.1 Bothriochloa decipiens
TTGGCCCACAGTGCGCGCGGCCCCATAGGCGGGGTGGGGGTGGGGGGCGGATCCGGGGCCCAGGAGCCCGGATCCGGCGGGTCCCTGCCCACCCAAGCCACCGGAGCCGCCAATGAAGGAGCCGGGCAGGAAGCAGCCGCCGGCCGCCGCTAGCCGGATACTGCCGCGCAGGGGAGTTGGGCCCGCCCGCTGACTGGCGCTGTCGGGCCCTGGGGACGCCGGATCCACCCGCTGGGGGGGCCTAGACCGGCCGACCACCATGGATGCCCGCAGCCTGCCACCGAGGCGCAGGGAGGGAGGACGGCGCCTCCAAATGAAGGTTCCGGGCGGGGGAGGCGTGGATCCAGCCTGGAGAGGCGCGGATCTTGCCGGGCCGGCCGTCCTCAGGCCGCCATGGCCGCCGGTGGGTTGAGGAGGAGGGGGGACCGGAAGAGCTGGCGGTGGAGGGAAGGCGAGCTCGCGGCGGAACCCCTTTTTGAGGGTTATCGCCGCTGGCCGCCGCCGCCGCCGCAGCCGCGGCGAGGAGGGGCGGCGACGGCGGCCGGAGCGAGGGCCGGCGAGGGGGAGGTCAGAGGAGCGGCGCGTCCGCCACCGAGTCGCCCGCCCCCGAGAGCGGACGGTCGGGGTCCTGTGGTCGGGAGTATTCAACGTACAGAAGAATAATAACTTCAGTTCTCTGCTTCAGTTCCTCTCGAGCCAAAACTACAACAATGGACTAGTGCATACTCGAGCTTCATTGATCCGTGCAAACGGCGCCTCGATGTGATTTCAAGAGTCAATAACACAGCACACATTTATTCGCTATCAACATGGATTTACACTACTGTTAAGTTACGACCCGTTTTGCGGTTCCTGATCGAGACGTCCTCAAGAAGCAGGCACACACACTGATCACTTGTCAATCAAAATGCTAATAAGCTTAAGCGCATAGTAATATTCAGGGCCGGATCAACGGGAAAAGCTTCTTCCACGACTTCCTCAACCTGTACGCGGTGAAGGCTGCCAGGTACTGCTTGGGAGCTTCTCCGGGCGTCGGCGCATGCTCGCCAGGGCCCAGTTCGTCACCATTCCAGAACCGCGCGCCTTGGCGCTTCTTCCGGACGGCGGCGAGCACGTCGTCGCAGTTGCAGATCCCCCACACCGTCACCTTCTGCTGGTGGTAGTATACCTGAACCGAATGTATACCTGCAAAACAAACACGTCCCAGAAACACACGGGTTAGCTTGATTTTCGCTTATACACACCCGTACTTGACGCACAGACCAGTTTAAGACCTATTATTGATCTAAGCACCTTTCAGATGTGATAGAGCTTTCTTGATCTTCTTCTCGCACCCGTAGGAGTAGAGCGGCACCTTCATCTCCACATACTGCGCCTCGATCTTCCTCCCGGCCAGCACAATCTGCATGTCCTGCATCGGATGATACTCGCTTGGAACACCAACTCAGAGCCTGATCTAGACTGGTCGACAGATCAGTGTGCAGATAACCGCGAGAACGGCCCTCGGATTTATATACACGCACCAAAAAGGCAACGCCTTGGATGTGGGACATGGGATGGGATGATCCCTTGCATATCCTGGGCATGGATCCATGTCAGCATGCATGTGCGCGCGGCCGGTCCTCGCTTTTGAGGTTCGGATCCGTCGCTGTGCGCGCTTTTCGCCGCCGGGTGACCGGAGCGCACGAGAGGCTGTAGCTGATCCAGGGCTCGGACGCCACGGCCGCCGATTAGAAAAGAGGCGGCTAGTGGAGGGATTACGTGTAGTCAAGTGGCGGCTGTCGCTGCGGAGCGTCCGGCTGACGAGGCGAGGCGTACGAGCCCATGTGAGACGCCGTGCAAAGCTGAGCCGGTGGTGGAGGCGACGGCGTCGTGCTGGGAGTACGTGGCGCGCGCCGGGGCATCTTGGCTTTTGGGACCGGCGAAACGAGGCTCCAACTGATGGGTGGAATAAAGCGTCGCCAAGTGCGTTGATTAGATTGGATTTGGATCTGTTTTTTCACCCTTTGCATGTGGATCGTCTGTTTCTTCTTGGTCAGAAAGGATTGGACCAATTCTGCCGACGAGCGTCGGCTGGAGCCTGGGGAGAGCATATTCGAAGTAATTTATCATTGCCAATTTAGTTTTTGACCCGTTTTCAATAATCCAAAGAGACAATTACTGTTCAGAATGACCAATTGCAGCCGGCGGCACTGAACTAGCAGTCTGCTGGAGGCCATGGCACATCCGTCACTGCACCGTTCATAGGCGTCCATGTAAGCCCGAAGAAGAATTTGACTTTTGGTGGGGTTGACACTCGCCATACCTCTTTGGCGCCAAGCGTTGTAGTTCTCCCGAGGAAGAGCGCCCTACGCGGAGGAGCTAGAATACTCACCGCTGGTCATCCACTTCCATACAAAACGGTCGAGGACGTTCGGCATGCAGGAGATGCACGTTCTCGAGCCTGTGCCCCACAAGCGCAAATGCTCGGTCGCCGTGGGCGCGCTGGTGATGTCCCGCGCCCACGGCCTGTTGGCCAGCGCGTTGCGCACACTGCGACCGCGCCTGCAACTTCCCATCACGCGGAAGAGGGTACGGCCGTACGGGCGAGATGGCTGATGTCCCCTCCCGCAGCCATGCATCGGTACGTCTAAAACCATGCAGAGGTGTCGTCGTTGCCGAGCATGACAGAGACTGGTGTCTGGAACATGCAGTTCCATCCCGGGCGCAACTCCGTGGGCCGCTCTACGGCAAGGCGCTGGGCGGACGCTGAACCTCGCAAGGGCCGCACCGACGACGAGCCCGCCCCCGTTGCCACACGCCCGTCGTATCTCGACGTGGCGCATCGGGCTCCTTGGGCCTCGCCTCTGTCCTCGGACGCGGATGTTGCGGTGACTGGCCAGCGGGTGCCTTTGGTGGTGAGGCAGCATCAACAACGGTGTTGGCGGCATTGGTCCGGTACCGCTCCACCGCCGCAGCCTGCGCGTGTGCCGGTGCATCGTCGCCTTGAGCTGCAGCAGACGGCGTGGACCACACTGCACCAACGACTTGGACCAGGCAATTCCCTTTCCGCATGCGTGCGCTCGGTCAAGTTCTGGCGAACGGTTCCGACCGTGAGCAGTTGCAACAAGTGCATGTGACTATGACGTTAGCACTGATGTAAGCAAGAAAACACATTTATTTTAACTTGCTATAATTTCTACGCCGTGTATCTATTTCTAATTCCGTTTACACCAATATATTCTATGCGATGAAACGAATAAAACTAGACCCCACTTGGATATGTTTAAAAAATAAAACTTTTTTCTATACCGCAGTCGTTATGTGATAAGTTAGATGTATAAGTTATATTTCTAACTTTGCAACGTGTTAGATCATACATTTTATGCGTTCTAAGTTAGATTTTTAACTTTGCAACGTGTCAGTTCACGCAAGTTATGCGTTCTGTGTTAGGTTTCCAACTTTATAATGTGTTAGATTACGTAAGTTATGCGTTCTAGGTTAGGTTTCTAACTTAACCTAGAACAAGTGCAGGGACCCGGTCGTCTCAGTCGCTGCATCTCCGGCCTACCCCGAGTACTTGATGTTGTGATATTGTGGCTGTGCAGGGATACAGGACATGCTGGTCGAGAGGTGGCGGAAGATCCAATGTTGGTGGAGATCGTCACCTCACTGCCTGCTATCCCTATAGCTTAAGCTCCGGCTACTGTGCTTGCTACCCTTGCGGAGGGTGAGGCCCCTGAGCTGCTAGGTACGCATGTGTGTGACGTTGACTGGTGGGCTGACCTGGTGGAGGCCGAGTTCTTCGCCCATCAGCATCCAACGGCTATGGAGGTTGATTCGTCGCTGGCCTCTGCGACGCTGCAACTGCTCGCTTGCTTCCTGCGTCAATGGGCAGTGCGGACCACGGTGCCTTTGATGTGGGTGCTGAGCCACACCCTGCGGCGGATGACACGATGTTGCCGCCCATACAGTGTGGTGCGGTCTGCGTAGCGTCATCTGGGGTGTCGACTTCGGCGATCCCGTGCTGGCGTCCCATGCCGCATCGGTGCCCACCTCGGCGTCCCCAGAGTTTGACGCGGACTCCTTCGAGACCGGACTTGGAGTGCGGACCACGGTGCCTTTGATGTGGGTGCTGAGCCACACCCTGCGGCGGATGACACGATGTTGCCGCCCATACAGTGTGGTGCGGTCTGCGTAGCGTCCTCTGGGGTATCGACTTCGGCGATCCCGTGCTGGCGTCCCATGCCGCATCGGTGCCCACCTCGGCGTCCCCAGAGTTTGACGCGGACTCCTTCGAGACCGGACTTGGAGTGGCGGCCGTCGACACCTCGGCCGCCGTCTCGGTCGACGAGTTCATCGCCTCCTTCAAGAACCCACTCGAGCAGTCAATACTCCATACCCCGAACCTGTGCATCACCAAGGCAGTGCACTTCGACAATGACGACGTCGACCTGGACTGGGTGCCTAGGCGGAGTGCCTGTCTCGTCGCAAAGAGCAAGGTGGACAAACCCGACGCGCAGGCTAGAAAAGTCCTCATGAAGAAGCTTGGGTTTGAGGTTGAGACTGAACATCCAAACAAGGCTTCGTTCCAGGAGTTCCATGAGGCATCGTTTCAGGTGGCGTTGGCAGGAGAAGCGGAGGAGGCCATGCAGGCCCTGCTCCATGGGAGGAAGAAGCAGGGGCGACGGCAGGCGTGCAGGCCATGCAGGCGTGCTGATAGCTTTTGGTCGCAAAATAGTGCTAGTATGTAATAGCGAACAATGTATTCAATAGTTAGGGTTCGTTCTTATTTGTTTGGCTTCGCGATGTGGACGTCTCGCCGCTATTGCTAAGTCCATGGGTGTATCTTTACACTCTATTTCTCTTGATGAAAAATAGGTGAAGTCCCGATCGCTGAAAAAACAGCTCGCTCTAGCCTTGATGGAAGGCGTGCCCATGGCGTGTAGAGTTATGTCCTCCACAACCACTCCCAGCGAAGACGTAGCGCGAAGCCAAGGGCCCTAAGATCAGGTAGCTCCAGGCTACCGAAGTCCCTCGGCGACCATACGACGGGCCAAGCGACCCGGCACTTTCCTCCGGCGACCGACCGAGTCGGTGCCAGCATAGAGGACAGTTCTTCTTCTCCCGTCGATCTCCCCGATGGCCCAAAGAGAGAGTGCGTAGCATATAGAGAGATGGATCGGGATCAGCGAGAGAGTGGTCAGGGTCGCTCTCCCGGCGTTCATCAGCAGCCCAGCCTTCCAGGTGGGGATCATCAGCCGAAGGTAGAAACACTACATTTTGTGCCATTTCTTTTTCCACTGTCTCCAGAAGCAAAGTGCGTCCAGGCTACAATTTAGACATACTATCGATGGCCCCGAGAAAATGATTTGATGTTGCACACCACACGCTTGGCTGCATTCCAAAAATGACATCGCAATCTTCACTGACATCAAACGTTATAACTGCCGCCTGCCAGGATGTACTAGTGATCACACGCTGGCAGACCAACCGAAGAGATAGCAATCCCAACTGGGGTTTCAACATCAAAATTTGTTTTCCCAACTGGGTTTGGTCGAAGGCAACACACAGCCAGCAGGCCAAGGTTGCCCCCCCATGGTCCAAATCTGAATATAACATACCAAGCGCCGAAGACTACGAGGCCCGCATGGCGTCAGCTATCCAGTTCAACGAGAGGCCTGATCGCAAAAACCACAGCCGCTACGGGCCGGTCTACGATACATCGCCCAACCATGGTATAGTAGTATAATTATTCATCGCTGCAATTTTTGTTTTTGATCCGTTTTCAGTAATCCACTGACACAATTTCTTTTCAGGAAATATAAAAGCAGGGGTGACCTCGTTTTCTAAAAAAAACAACTTTTCAGGGGACGCCGTCTTGAAAACTCTGCTCGGTTCAATTACAGCCGACGGTGATGGACAAATAGCTGATGCTGATACACTCAAAATGGGTGCACGGGAGCTCGCCTATAAATTCCCTATACTAACAATCAAGATATCACAGTTCACAGGTGCTCAGCTCAGCAGCAGTCACTCCACATTCACAAGTTCCACTGCACGGTTAGCTATGGCCGGAATGTGCAGAGCGATTCCCACGGCGCCAATAATGGCCATCATCGTCGCCGCCGTCCTGATGGCGGCGTCCGTGACAGGCGTCGTAGCGAAGGACTCGTCGGGTAACCCAAGCTCCATCACGTCGTGGAGCGTGGCAGACTGCTCGGGGGATACATCAACCATCGGGGTGTGCGGTTGCACCGACCTCGTGTACTACGCCGGGCAAGAGTTCCACTACCGGGGCGAGACGAGCACACTATATAGCGAGAATGGCTGCGCTGGCACGTCGTACCAGTTGTTCGAGGACACCAAAGGGTGTGGAGACTTTGGGTGGCGCAGTATCAACATCGATTGCTAAGTGGTGAGCTGGAGAGATTATTCATCGTGATCAAGTGGTTTCGTTCGGTCCTTTCTATACGTACAACTTTCAATAAACGATGAATTGATCCATCGTCTTATAGTCTTATATGTACTACTGCGAGTCAGTTATTTATCACACGTGTTAGTCTTGTTATGGTGTCATGGTTGCTCGTATAGTAAGTCATAATTCCTTTTTTTCTCCTATTATATATAATAAAGAATTGCTCCAATGCATCTCTTTTTAAAAATTTGCACAGATATTAAATTATTTTTTTAATTGTTTTTCTCTTGGGTCCCCATGTGCCTGAACCGTCCAAGCCCAGCGCCCCAGCCAATGTCCAGCGTTGATCCAAAGCCTAGCTCATCTCTCCTGGGTTCAGTGCCTGCTCCGTTTGCTTGTCGAAGGAGATGGACGTGGAGGCGTGCATGCGTGGTCGTGCACTCGCCCTAGAAGACTGCAGAGACCGTGAGACCGGTGCCGTTCTCCTAGACCAATAGAGGCGGCGAGCGGCTGCTTGATGTTCGGCTTTCCTGGTGCAGCAAGTCAGTTCTCTTCCCTTCATTTTTTAGTTTTTTTTTTTTGCTTTGTTTTGTACCACAACATAAACTTTGAGAGGTATGTATATCTTTGTCGATTTGCACGGCTCCCTCAGCTCAAATTCTAGCTCCGCCCCTGCAACTGGCCTTTCAACGTGAAAAATGTTTTCCCAATTGGGTCCGGCCGAAGGCAACACACAGCCAGCAGGCCAAGGTTGTCCCCCATGCATGGTCCAAATCTGAATACAACATACCAAGCGCCGAAGGCTACAAGGCCCGCAGGCGTTAATCCGGCGAATATCCAGTTCAACGAGAGGACTGACGCAAAAAACCACAGCCGTTGCAATTTATGATCAGTAAGCCGAACGAGACAATTTCTTTTCAGGGGACGCCATCTTGGGAACTCCGCTCGGATCAGTTGCAGCCGACGGTGCGGATCGGAACGCCGATATACTCAAAATGGGTGCGCGGGAGCTCGCCTATAAATTCGTCTATACTACGAATCAAGATATCGCAGGTGCACTCCACATCCACAAGTTCCGCTGCACGAACACTAGGTAGCTATGGCCGGAATGTGCAGAGCGATTCCCACGGCGCCAATAATGGCCATCATCGTCGTCGCCGTCGTGATGGCGGCGGCCATGACAGGCATCGTGGCGAAGGACTCGTCGGGTGAGCCGAGCTCCATCACGTCGTGGAGCGGGAAAGGCTGCACGGGGGACGTCACACACCGGGTTGTGCGGGTGCACCGACCTCATGTACTACGGCGGGCAAGAGTTCTACTACCGGGGCGAGACGGCCACGTTCTACACCGGGGCTATAGCTGCACTGGCACGCCGTACCAGATGTCCGAGGACACCGAGGCGTGTGATGACTTTGGGTGGCGCAGTGTCCACCTTGACTGCTGAGTGCTGAGACGGAAAAATTATCCATTGTGATCCGGCCAGTGGTTTCGTCCTGTCCTTTTCTATATGTACAATTTTTGTAAACGACGAATTGATCGATCGTCTTATAGTCCAATGTATTGTCAGTCAGTTATTTATAACATGTGGTGTCATGGTTGCTCGTACTGTAAGTTATAATTCCTTTTTTTCTCCTATTGTATATAAAAATTCCTCAAATACATCTCTTTTTTAAAATTTGCACACATATAAAGCAGTATATCGAAATAAATTTTTAACTGTTTTTCTCTTGGGTCCCCAAGTGCCTGAACCGTCCAAGCCCAGCGCCCCAGCCCCCAGCGTTGATCCCAAGCCTAGCTCGATCGTCTCTCCTAGGTCCGGTGCCTGCTCCGTTTGCTTGTGGAAGGAGATGGATGTGGACGCGTGCGTGGTCGTCCACCCGTCCTAGTAGACTGCAGAGGCCGTGAGAGTGTGAGACTGGCGCAGTTCTCGTAGATCATAGAGCCATAGAGGCAGTGAGCGGCTGCTTGATGTTCAGCTTCCTGGTGGTAGGAACGCGAGGACCTGGAGCTCCCAGAGAGCTACGCTCGTAGCGGTACCTCTCCTGGTGTGGCGAGTTTGGAGACGAGCATGGCGCCGGTGCAGATGCTATAGGCCAAACTCCGGCCGATGTGATCCTGGACGTAGAAGATGATAGTGATGGCAAGGATCACGGAGCGTATGGCAGCAGAACAAGAAAAGTATACGGAGAAAAATACATGAACATGTTCAGCAAAAAGTACTTGTTTATTGTCAATAAGTTCAGGTCACAGATATGGATTTATCATCCCGTACATGACCACATTAGGAGACTATATATATATATATACTGTGGGCCATTGCCATGACAAAGAATTGTGGGTCGATATATCGATGTCGGAGGAGGACATGGCATATATGGGGCCCCGGCGCCAGTGTAGGCAGCGATTGGGAGCTCCATGCCGGCTTCCAGCAGACGGAAAAAACAAGAAGGTGGAGTTTAGAATTCGGATTGGATTTGTCTGTGCGACACCGCTCCTTCCAAGAAGGAGAGAGCCGCCACCGGCTGCGACATGAGAGGATATATGCGAAACCATATGGAACCGAGCAAACACTACACTTTTCTTGTAGTCTAAAGAGAAGACCATCCGATGCTGCAATTATAAGATGCCACCGGACGCATCCGCTGGAGGTACAAACACTAGATTTTGTACCATTTGTGCTTCCACCGTCTCCAGAATCAAGGAGTATGTCCAAGTTATAATTTAGACATACTGTCCCATTCTAAATTATAAGTTATTTTACTTTTTTAACATAAAAATTGATCACTTATTGAAGAACCGAAAATGACGACCAGAGGAGGGTGAATGAAAGCCATAAAAATTTCTTCAATATAGTTAGGTCACTGTCTCAACTTAACCGCCAAACGCGTAAACGAAACACCGTGATGTCTACGACCCAACTAATGAGTGAATGTTCCCTAGAAACACAGCGGGACACCACAAATGAGCACGAAAAGCCAACACAAAAGACGGAACTCAATTCGGAGCTCACACGAATAAACCACGGACAAAATAGCTAGCTGGAAAATTCAAGGCACTAGAAACAGTACAACAACCGGCAGCAGCTTTACAAGCCGAGAGATGCACACCAATCAGCTGAGACAAAATAATGCTCTAATGAAGAGCTGAAGCAAGAACAAGGCTAATGAGGCAAACATCAGCTGCAGAACTTTGCCACTCAAAGCAGTCGGTGAGCTGCAGGTCCTATCTCTCAACCGTGAATACTAGAAGCAAACGAACCAAAGCACAGGCTGCTGCACTTGCCACTCAAAACTAACTCTGAACTGCTGTGCTGAAATAGACGTTCCTGCTGCTACTGAATTCCATTTACAAGTGCCTGAGCTAAGAACTGATGCCGAAGTGCAAAGCGAGCTGCAGCTGGTGTACAAGTATTTCTTGCTGTTGTTGGTCTGCGTAGACGAATGCTAGCATGGCACAACAGGCAGAGAACCCACCGAGATGAATACTAGATCAAGCAATAGGAGTAGAGCTAATCTGACAAAGATTAGTTTGAAGAATATTTAAATGGTCTCCACACTATTGCTTGAAAGTGACATCTCAATACTTGATTTTCATTCACGTGCACTCAACAACAGAATGGATTTAGTTTTGAACAAACCGATAGCTCTTGCTACTGAACAAAAATTCAGAGATACATTAACAGAGAATGAGCTGCTTCAAGTTGTAAATCACGGATGCAAGGAAATGGAAATACCACTGAACTTCGTTGCTTTGCTTCCTAACCAAGAACTACCAGTAAACTACTATGCCCGGTACCTGCACAAAATGAATCAGAGAGAGACAAGAGCAAACACACGAACATGGCAGGGGCTGCACTGCTTGTTCTACACTATTAGGTAGAGAGCGATCAGTAACAGCTGAAACTCTACTGAATCATGGACTAGAGAAAACACCAGGCGAGCACCGGACCAAATAGCTTGAAAGAACTGCTATACATTTGCAACCTTTTCCAAATCACGAGTAGCACTTTAGATAAATCCAAGTAAGGATGAGCTAATTCAGGCTTAGCAACTCACAGAAGCTAGTGAGTAACGAACTGCTACCGGACAATATGGGGATACCTGCTGTGGTCGATCTGCAGTAAGAAAAACACAAGCTGCTGCTGAAGAAAATGCAGTCGAGCTGCTCCTGTCTAACTGGAACTGGGAATGGAGCCGGCCTGGAATGCACGGCGCTAGAGCACTCACGTGCTGCTGGGCTTACCTGCAGGCACCACCACACATCGAGCCAGAACCTGCAAATCACAAACAGCGATGGAGACACTGGCTGCAACGGTGTACTGAGGAGCGCAGCGCTGGACTATACCGGTGTCGGGATTAGAGCACACGAGTGTGGCTGAAGGGACTCGGCAGAGGCACAGTTGCCTCGATTCACCAAGCACCGGTGCCTATCGGTCCTGTAACCGAGCGCACGAACAGAAAGGGGACGGGCTCGAGCAGAAAAGACACGGCCAAAAGACCGACGAAAATAGAACCAGATCAGAATGAAACGCGACCAAACTTGGCACAAGCCATGACCACGGAGTAAGTAAGCTGTACCCGAGAAATCGTAGCCCAATTTCAACCGTAACTCCTGGAAAATCAGAAATGGCCCAAGAAGACGGTTTTCTCCCAGAACGCAAATCGCTTGATTTCTTAATGCACGAGTGAAATTAGTTCAAATCATTTGGTAGGCTAGTTCATCACTCGACAAAGCATCAATCGGTGCAAAGAACGAGCCAAAACACTTCAAATCCGACGAACGAAAATTCGTCTAAAAATAGCTCCAAAAATCACAGAAAATAGAAAAACGTTGAGAGAAACAAGTGGAACACAAAATTGATTCTTGATTACTTCATGAGGTCCGGTTACAAGTCACTCCTAACTAAATCAATGGTAGGATGATAAAAAGCTCAAGAACAAGAGTCACTCCTCTCTCTAACCCTAGCCTCCTCTCACCACAACACAAATGAGAGTGACCTTCTAAGGATAGCTGTCCAACCAGCCTCTTTACAAATATATAGGCGCCCATCAAAGACCAAAACACCCTTACAGGAAGCATACAACCCAAATACCCTTTAGGGGTAAAACCGTCTAGGTTTTTCTTCATCGATTCGACGACCACCACGCCTTCTCACCGGTAGCCTTGCGTCGATGCAATCTCCCTTATGCCGCCACGTGTCGTCCGTCCCGCATCGGGACCTCCACCCGGGTTTTGAGGCGCAAACCCGCGAAACCCATCACTGGTGGTCTTGAGGCAATACCACCAAACCGTCGCCGATGGTTTTGAGAACAAACCACCAAACCGCCCGCGAGTAGCATAGTATATACGCGTCCCCCGCCAATGGTTTTAAGGACAAACCACCAAACCTCCTCACGAATAGCGTACCGCATACGCGTCCCCCGCTATGTACACTTGCACTCATTGATGTCCCAAGTGTCAGCCACCGCGGCTGGCCACCCGGCCGTCTGGTCCGTCAGTCCAAGCCTAGCGTCTGTCCTTTGCCGCACTGGTCCGTCGGCATGGCACGCCCTACTTGACCTTCTCCCGACAGTTGCCACCGTCTTCGAACTCCACACCTGTACAACACAAGCCAAGAGACATGTTTCGACACGTAACCCTGTGTCAGGGATTAGTAGAACCACCGAACCAACCACGCACCAAAGTGTTGGCACGTTGACAATCTCTTATCGCACTCAACACAAAGACGCTACACAATGGTATGGAAAACCATGTGTCCGCACTTATCTTATTCAAAATTTTATGTAAATATCATTTCTTTTGTCGTGCTTTTTCTATTAATAGAAGTTCTTCAAGAGTGACTTAAATTTGACTATCTTTGTATAAATTTTGTAAATAACACAAATAATCAAATTTACGTCAAAAAGTCAAATGACTTACAATCTGAGAGAGAGGGAGTACTACGGATCGATGCCTCCGAGAAAATAGTATACCATATTTCTACAAAAAAAAGTACACCATATCTCTACAAGAAAAAGTGAAATAAACAACAAATGCGTGTGCATACGACTTATACGAGCGTGCTTGAATTGCGTGTGCCAGTGGGGGTGCGTTTATACGTGGTGTGTGTGCTCAAGCAGACTTGTGTGTGCATGTGTTTTTTTCGAAAGGACGGCAAAAGCTTTGTCGTGATTTCTATTAGACGAATAAAGAAAAAAGAAGGCAAGTGCCTCGTATAGTTTTTGAAGTGGAAACTAGGAGAAAACCACATATAAAATTATGGAGGGTACCCTACTCCTTCTGCACACCTAGGTACCAAGTCAACTCAACTCATATCGCAAAATTCGCCAACTCAACTCAACTCGACTCCATGCTTGGTTGGACTCGGACATCGACACAAGCCTCTATTATAGCTCAGTCAGATTGGGTCTTCGACACGAGCCTCCACTTGAAACTACTAGGAGCTCCACCACCAAAGCAACAGGAACTAAAAGCTAAAAAAGAAAACCTAAAAACAACTACAAACAAAAAAACCCTTACTCCACCCCTAGCACCAACCATGAACACAACGGCGAAAACGATGAACTAGCATTGCCCGAGACATCCTGACCGAGTCAAAATCCGCAACGATGCCTTGGGAAGGTTACGACGCCCAAGCACAGCCGTCGCTCGTCCAAGGCAGGACTATGTTTTCACCAGCAGAATGTACTGTGGACACGACGCCCTCAATAGGGGAATGACACCCAAAGGTGTCGCCGTCGCCAGGCTTTCGCCCAAGGATCCCACAACACAAATGTCTGTCAATAAGTCGGATCCCCGCCAGACACCAGGACGTCACTGTCGGCCATCCCGAAGAAGCCCCACCGGGGTCGACGCCCCGGCCACGCAAGTAGCCGTAGAGCTGCACCAGCACCCCGCAAGACCTCCTGCTGAAGACTAGCCTTCCACCACCGTGCACAACCACCAACCGCCCGTCATAGCCGCAGCCGCCGTCGGCCACCGCAGCCGGCCGAGCACTCGTTGTAGGCACCGCCACTTCCTAAAGGTACCGGATCTGGGGCAGAGCCCTGGACCAGCATCCCCGTGGATGCCATGTCCTCCGTCTTCATAACGAACGCCCCATGACGGTAGCCGGAGGCATGGGGGAGGGACGGCTTAGACGAAGACCGCCCCCCTATGCCAACACAACCCCAGCCACTGTCACGAGATGGCCACCATCAAGAGGAAGGAGAGGGGCAAGCAGAGGGGAGGAAACCACTCCGTTGCCCCCTACACCCGAAAGGACAGTAGCCCCGCGATGCCCTACCGGCAAACTCCACCGGAGACGAGCAGCCACCACCGAGCCCGGATCAGACAGCAGCACTGTCGTGACATCGTAGACCTACCGAAACCGCAGCCGGCCACGCCACCACAGAGCCGCCAAAGAGCCACTTCATCTCCACCGAGCACCCCCACCCAAGGAGCTAGCAGATGCCAGCCCGCCTTGACCGGCCAGCAGCCAGCGCGAGCCACCAGCCACCATGGAGGAGGAGGGGGTTGAGCCACTGCCGGAGGACGATGGATCCATGAGCAGCCCTTCCTCCTCCACCAAATCGGTCGTAGGGACGCCGGATCCGGTCACCACCATGCCGGATCCGCGCGGATTCGGCCCCCGGTGGCCGGAAACCACCTCCACCACCGTTGGCCCGCCACCAACCGCCACCAGCGCAACGCACCACTGCGGCCCAGCGACTCCACAGCTGCGCCTTCCACATTCGCAGCAACGCACCGCCGAGCGCCGCGTCAGCCGGACCGCCCCGTCGCAGCCGACCCGAGCCGCCGCCAGCTATGGCAGAACCTCCTAAATTATGGCCCACACGCACCTGTCATTATCTCAAAGACCTCTGATGGCTATGCATGTGTTCCATACAACTTAGAAAGCCTTGTCGAGTGTCCTCAAAGAACCTTGATTGAACCACATTTGACACTCATACCAGGATCAACAAAGGAGTAGCTCCAACATTACAATATTTTTTACAAAATATACATCAGAATGTGGAAGAATAATAACAATAAGTTTTACAATGATGATAAAGTTAAAATTTATAAACTTAACTTATATTACCGAAGTCGAGTAGAATTACATAAACAGCTTAGGCAGAGCACCTAAGTTGGGAGGGGACAACCAGATCACGTCGAGCCCACTGACATAACCTTGTTTCGAACACCAATTAGAACCTGCAACAGGGGTTTAACAAACCCTAAGTAGAAAAGTACTCAACAAGACTGACCCGACGAAAAAGAGGGGTGAAGACTCAGAAATGCAGGCCAGAGGAACAAGAAGAGGCTCGCAAGAAGCAAGGAATTTTTGCAGAAAAGCTCTTATGTATCAAGTTTTAACTCATCATTAGTTATAACAGAAAGTAAAGATCCTAATCTAGCTCTGATATTATCAAACAACTTCATTCTTGTTCCTTACATGCGGACCACGTGATAGGTCAGAGGGTTGAGTCTCCATAACCAAGGAGCAACGACGATTCAAACCGATTATACCCAACTGGGGATCCCTAATCACACCACATATGTAGCACTTAAACTTGCATATATCAGCCTTCACTTAGATCCTCCAAGACCAGAACAGTTTCTGCGCCACTCGAGAGCACAGTACTCCACCGCCCATTGCCAACCTAGATGCTTCCGTCCATCTCAGATCCGTAGGGTGGGTACACGCTACTCCCGCCATCTCACCACTCCCAGTGCGCGGGCTCGCTGTTCCACTCATGGAATAGCTAATATCTTAGGCTTACCGGAGTATGTGATTAGTTACAAAGTCTCAACCACACACAGGCCTCCACGACTGATCCTAGTGGACACAGATGGAAACACTACACTTGAGAGTCTTTTCCCGATGTAGGGTACCGTCTGGTTTCAAATTTTATTATCATAAAATAGTACCATTCTTAGCCATTTTCTAATAGTTCTTTTGAAAGCCTAACTCATTAAGCAAGGCTAAGCATTACTACGTATTTTTCAAATAAAATAGTTAACAAGGAGGATATTGAAGTAACAAGGTAAGTAAATGCAGCAATTAGGTTATCACTAAACTCCTAGTACTTAATGCATCATTTCATAAGCTGAAGTGATAAAAACTTTATAAAATTAAGGAAGGGTTTAAATG
>JALGXP010001226.1:0-15529 GCA_023333625.1 Bothriochloa decipiens
TTTTTTGCTTTTTGTTGAAAAGTGGATGGCGATATTTGTTGGTGACTGGTTAAAAAACGGTTTCCATATCATTGCAAAATAAATTTCCTTTTCATGCATCAGTGAGCCAATCATGTGTGGATCCACTTCTTATCCACTCATTTTTAAAAAATTTGTATGAGTTGTTGTCCAAAAATTTTTTGCTCTTTGTTTCTGAAAATAGTAAAATAAAATCTTGTATACATGCATGGAAATAGCTGACGTCAACTCTGGACCAGTCCACTAGCTACTGCCACTGTCTGGAAGGGACAACAGTTTTATTATTCAATCAATAAACCTCCCTTTAGAAAAAGTATTGTAAGGCATCTTGCATATGTCTTTGTTGTGGTAATTATACATTTATACATGGTAGTTGTAAGTTGTAACTTGTAAGTTGCTGTGTGCTATATGCTTTTCAGTAGTGATGTTAACCATGGCTGCTATGCTTTTTAGTGGTGACGTTAACAATGGCTGCTATGCTTCTTATGAACTTTAACCCCCTAACAAAGTCTGAACCACCCCCATGGAAATCCAAGAAGAACATTCAGTAAGTTACCTACTGCTCTTTTGTTAGGAGGGCGGCTAAAACGCCACAACAAAGCCGATACAAGCAACTCAAAACTAAAAGCTTTAAACTTTTTTCTTGTACTACACTAGATAGATGTAAGAACTGGTGAGGTAAGAATGACAGTGTACTCAAACTTGAGAGCCACACATTACCAAAAAGGAGAAATGAAAGCCATTCCATGATGAATATATCTAAGCCAAGGCTTGAAATACAAAGCCATGCATGGCTCTCCATTATTACAAGCTACTATAATCAGGATGCCTGCCATTTCTTGCAAGCCTCTGAGAATGAGCCCTGTGTGCCCCCCTTGTCCTGGTTTAAAGGCAATGGTCAAAAGAAAAAGAAATCCCTTGTACCTTATATATACTGAACTTTTTGGTATTCTATTGAGGGTGACACTAGCATTTGTCTCTTCCTTTTGGTCTTGTTTATGCGCATGTAATAGCTTGCAAGGCGAGTGGTGATCATTAGATAGTGTTTCTATATATATAAATTGACATCTTTATGGAGGGTTTAGAGGCTTCGTGCACCTGTAATGCTTGAGGTTATAGGGTAGTTAGTACAAGCATGCACCTGTCAAAATCATATCTAATTCCAAGTTGGTAACTTGTTTAACAAGGTGAGGTGCATCATTGCCTCTGTACTTGTTCAGGACTACGCACTTGGAAAAGTTGGTCAACATGCATCTCTATATGCACCAAAACCCTTAAATACTATTGCGAAAAAAACAATGTCAAAAAATTATTATCCGTTCAGCTTATCATACATAAACAATAATGATAAGCTTTTTTTTTTTGCAAACATCCGTTCAAAAGTTTTGTATCTTTTAATATTGAATTGGAACCTATGGGCATCGCACTGATCTACCTCTAGAGGTGCAAATGCAAACGAATTAAGGATGTCACACTTCAACCATTGCTTTGATGATATGTGTGTTGTGTGCGTTTGTCATCTGCGTTTCCGTGATTACTTCCATTCAACAAGTTATCAAGATAAGTTATCTATAAAATTATATTGCAAAGCTATGATAAAACAAATGTGATGATAAGTTTTGTCCCGGAAAATATTAGGTACAAAAGCTGTAATTAGAAATTTAAAATTTTCAAAAATAGAAAGTTGTGCAAATATTTTTTAAAAAAAAGAAAAGTTAGGGGTTATCTAACAATTTGGTTCCCTATTCGACAATTTAACCTATTATAGATATACCTGCATGCGTAACGACAAATAGGTCAATAATTAAAAAGATGCAAAGTGGAGCGTCATTTCGAGCTGATCATGTGGCCTTACAAGCCACTAATGATGGTACCATCATTAGCCTTTCTTGTCATTGGCTTTATCTTATGAGAATTCCAATTTGATATGCTTGGAAAAAATGTGAGCACGCATGCGCCTGGCCGGGTGCCGAGCTAGGGCTAGGTAGCTACTTCCGTCCCATTGTGACAGACAATCTCCCTGAATTCTGATTCTATAATGTGACCCAAAGCATGTACGTTAAACCTTCTGATAAATAGTTTCGGGTCTAGTACTCAAATGATTTTTAGGCTCCGTCCAGACACAGCTGACTTCATAAATGAGTCATTTTTATTATAAAACTGCACCAAAAATATAGAAATAAAATTCTAGTGCCCTATTAGCACATTGCAAGCCTCCTGTAGCACAATCTTTGCATGAAATACAGTAGTCTTCATCTAAAGACATTTGAAATATTCAAAATTTTGAATTTATAATTTAAGAACTTAATTAATATTCCCCTACAAGATCTCAATTGAGTAAAAAATCCCAACTAGGAGGCAGACTTAGTATTTTTTATTGGAGGAAGTAAAAAGGATAGTTGACCCTGATTTCTCATAAAACATGCATAACTTTGCTGTTTTAAGGCCACTTTCCCTTTTGCAGAGCAAAGGAGCGCAAAGTGACCTCCATCCCTGTTAGTTATCTGCGTGAGTATCCTGCACTCTACTATTTAAGTTGCTGAATGCTTAATTTCTCGGAAAATATGTGTAAGCTTGTTTTTTCTAACCAAAGGTAGTTGATTCTACAGCTGGAGCTTTTTCCTTCCGAAATGATGATATATATATTCTCATCGTGGAGGCTGCATATATGAAAGTCTCTCATAGGGCAACCAAGGAATACCTTTTTTGGGCCACACTGAATTCATGGATTCTTAGTATTCACCACTTGGAGTTCTTTTCTTCTCTACAGGAACAAGTAACGTGGAAAAGCATAATTGTGGCTTCGCTTAAATTGGACATAAGTGAGTTTCTGATTCTTCCACTGGTCACACTCTAGCTCTAGAGTCTAGAGATATGCTATTCCATGATAAAATTGAAAATTGAGCTGCAAATGATGATAAAAAGCATAGATGATTCTCCTCCCCTTTCATGTTATGCCTGGAGCATCAAAATGTTATGTTAATGTTTTTCAAGAGAATTTTGCAGTTACCGGTCATTTTCAGGTATGCAAAGTCTTGATGTGATTGTCACACTGACGCATGCTTAGTAGTAAAGGCCAAAAGGAAAGGGGGTCGAGGTTGGAAGAACATATCGAGGCTTTGTTTAAGAATTTTGGAAAGTTATTTGGACCTAGCTTTGCTAGTGAGGTAGCATAGCTAGTTAGTAAAACTAATTCTGAACTCTCAGAAAAAATCATGCTACTTAAATTTAATTTGTGAAAACCACACACATGCAGACAATTCTGGATTCTAGAATCGGAGAATTGGAATGTCTGGCAGACAGATCTATAGGGTTTTGAATGCTATTTTATATTCACTCTGTTCTAAGTTATATAACGTTTTAACTTTTCTAAATATGTTGTCTTTGTTATGTATATAGACATAGTTAATATATAAATTCATAATTAGCTATATATCTAGACAAGTTAAAATTTAATGTGGAATATATAGTCTTTTTCCACTGTGCTCATGCACATATTTCATTAATAGAAAAGGAACTCTATTTTTATATCGTGTAACTTCTTTTTTCGAGGTTTATTTATTTGTTACCACAGCCTGTTCTTAGGGCATGTTAACCATAGTAAAGTGTAGTGAAGTTTATGAAATTCAACAGTAAACCCAAGTACCTAGTAGAAGCTAACTGGATGGGACAGGAGGATCCATGTTGTGTGCTAGGAGTGTGGCCACACCCAGACCTTACCAAAAAACAACTATTACCTTCAAATTTTCACTTTATATTTTAGGTAAACATATATATTGTTATATATAATGTCATATATCTCTCCCCCATCCCTCTAATTGCTCTAGCTCCAACCGCTAGCAGTCGTATGGTCATGTTCATCATGGTGCATCATAAACGACGAAAACAATAAAGATGACAAGTCATTTACCACTAACCGTTACTTTGATCCTCAAGTTAAATAAATTTTACTTTATATCTTTGAAAAGTAGTTAGTAACTTTATACTAAAGTTGAATACATAGATTCTTCCACTTTTCTTCTAGTAGCTTATTAGGCTCGTCGACATTACTTAGTGCTTGCAGCTCCATATGATCTCGATCATGGAATTTTATATGCTTTGATAATGAAACGTATTGAGCTAAAATTTTCTCTTTTCAGTAATAATAATGCTAGTGGTAGGAACAAATGTTCCCTCTGATGGATCTAGCCGTGTTCCTTTTTGACCTTTTATTTTTGATAAGTAGCGAAGCGTTCCATGCATTTTGAATTTGGATGGACTTTTTGTTGAGGCGTGTTATATACATAATACTACTCAAAGAATTAAGTACAATATGGTCGCTTCAGGCAAAATATATCACAGGAGCAGTTGATAACTTGCGTGTGGAATCAAATTAAATAGGAGTGTGGAACATATTCTTCCACTGAATGCAAAAGGAACAGCATTAGTATTTTCTAGTTATAAAATGTGGCTAGATTTGCATTGGGTGTCTTCTTGTTCGAAACCTATATGTGCACGTCCATGCATCCATATCACAAAACTTGGATTTGTTTGCTTGGAGTATAGCTAGTATTTCCTTGCTAATAAGCAGCGTCATTATATACAAGTATTTTTGCTAATCTCTGTATCGATCAAAGCCTTCTCTTTTCAGAATGAGAGAATTCTTGGAGAGCTTTAGTTAAATTTATAGCCAGAAAAAGAAAGTGCAACCATCCCTTCTCATTGTTTGGGTTCCGATCGATGCATCAGATTCTAGCTTTGACCAGCTATAGCTAACTAGCTCTTGGAACCATGCATATTTTTTTGTTGCCTTATCGTTTCTTTCGGTGCATGGGGATCATATGCGTGCACTACTAATGTCAAAATACACTGCATGTACTCCGTATCTTCTCACCGCAATAGTATTTCTTTGTAAGTTTAACAATCTTTGCATGGACAGTTGGTCATCAGTGAGAAGGCAGACAAAGCAGAAGTTCTTTACTCCAAGGATCGGAACATGTTTGGAGGGTGGTGGTCGGGGCATGGAATTCTCTGGCCCTTGAAGGTCGTGTACTTGATGCTTGGATTTTTGTCCTCATCTTTAATTTGGTTTTCTTTTTGCTGCAAAGTATACTAGAGTTGAAAAATTCATACATAAAGCTAGCATATTTTTCCATTTTGAACTTCTTTAGGATCATTAGAAAGTGTTGAAATATGCAATGCATACTTAGAAGGTTCTAGTAGGTTTTAGAAATAACAAGAGACTTTTCCATATATAAGGATAATATCATGGTAAGATGAGAAGCGTCTAGAAGACTTTAGAGATGTGGAGAGCATAGAGTTGTCATGCTTCATGGCAACTTAAGAATACTCTAGAAGCTTGAATATTTTGTATGGTAGGAAAATATAACATCCTAGATGTTAATGACAACTAAAACTTGATTAAGTGTATTGTTAAAGCATAATCATTGAGCATTATGGCATAAATGCATTCATGTTTTAATGATATCTTTTATGTGATGCTTAGTTTTATACATAAAATGATGATGCTTTCTGTTTATGTAAAGTTTCTTGTCATTTTATGTATTTCTACAAGTTTATAAAACAACCTAAAATCCATCTTGTTATCTTGTGCTTTGCTTGATGTTTATGTTAGGTCAACCTTGATATGTATCAACTAAAATAAGTTTACATTTCATATGTTGCTTGTGTTTCTAAACTGTTGTGTCGCATGAACTCATAAAACCCTAATTTTTTAATGTCACTTTCAATCCTTGATTTATGCCCTATATGGATTAAGGTGTAAAGTCATGCTTTACTCTTGAGTCATGTCTAGGGGATAAATTTAAGAACAACAATTAAAAATTGGGCTCCAAGTTTGAGTTTGGAATTGGGTTCCCAAAACTTGCTTTAAGTTGGGTAATTCAAGTTTAAATTCAAAAAGGGCAATATTAAAAATGTTTTTTAAAAGTCAACTTGGTCAACCAAGGGTACTATTGGGTCATTGACCTAAAAATATCCTTGCCTGATGTTTGCGATCACTAATGACCAACCAATTAATTTAGAAACCAAATTGAGTTTGAATTCGCTTTCGAAAACCCTAATTTCAAAACCCTATTTTACCCCTCTTTCTATATTTCAAAATCTATAAGGAATTTTGATATACTCTCAAAATATAGTTTGTAGATCTTGGAAAGAGATACAAAGTTGGTATTCAAAGTTTTTCAAGTTTCTAAAAAGAATTTCAAATGAATTTGAAAATATAGTTTTTTAGTATTTGCCCCTTTTTGATTTTAAATTCATATTTTAAAATTTATGCATAATTTGGGAAAACTTTATATATGAAACATGTTTGGTTTGCAAATTTAAACATTTCATAGTTTTGAAGATTTTCAAGTTTTATTGAAAAATTAAAAGTAATTTCAAATGTTTATTTCTAGGGTTTTATTCCCCTTTTGAATTTGATTTCATATTTCAAAAACTAAGCATAATTTCAAAATGTTTATTAAATGAAAAGTGTAGCTCTTAAAAAGTTATTTTTGGGGATTGTCAAGTTCCTATATAAAGTTTGGAGTAATTTGTTATTTTAAATGAGTGGTATTTCTGTAATTAGCTTGAACAGCATCGAAACCTATGGGTGGCCGCCATGGCCGGCTTCTCAAGCCGCGCCGCCGTCCATCGCCGCACCTGCCGCGACCGCCAGCTCACCCAAACGCGTGAAACTTTGCCATCATCGTGTCAATCATCCATGCACCGTCGTTGGCCTATAAATACGGCCGGCCACTGTCGTTTTCCTTCTTCTCCCTCTGCCGCCGCCGACGACGACCTCGCTCCGCCGCTCAAATTCGCCACCATTGCTCCATCTCTGCCTTCTTGTTCTTGCCAGAAGCTCCGCCTCGACCTTGCGCTTCTTCTGAGCTAGTTAGTGCCTACCTTCGTCGCCCGTAGCACCCGCACGTCTTTATCTTCCTCGCGGTCGGTCGCTGAGCCGCCGTGAGCTTTCTCACCGTTCACCGCCGCCCAGGTTGAAAACATATTTCCATTTACCTCTCTATCCTGTCCTCCATCTTCTCCTGCTCCTCATGCGCACCGTGGTTCGCTCTCTGATGCGCAGGACACGCCGTGACGCCGTTCTTGCCGCTGGAACGCCGCCGCCGCCATTAGCGCCGCCGTCCGCAGCTCGATTCAGCCACTCCGAGCCTTCATCTTCAAGCGCACTAGAACAGTGGTGAGCTCCTGCATCCCTCCATGCCCTCAATTTCACCCCTCCTACGCCGTAGGGTCCGGCCGACGTGCGTCGCCGCCGGCGTGACCTTGCCAGCGCCGCCGCTCACGTAGCCGTTGCGGCTGGAGGTCAAATTAGGCCTCATCTTGTTGTCCGTTAGACTCGCGTGGATGTATAGATCGTAACCGTGCGCTCGCCGTCGTCGGAGAAGCTTCGGTGAGCCCTTGCCGCCGCGCCTGAGCTCCGCCGCGCCGCCATGGCCGCCGGCTAGTGCGCCGCCGTCACCCCGCCACTCCATCAGCCAGCCCAAGTTGCTCCCCGCGCCGAGATGAACCTATAGGGCCAAATCCCATTGCTGGAAAACTCACCGTCTGCGAGGTTTGTCCGGTCAAAATCGCCGCCGCCGCGGTCAACGTCGGGAGCCGATTTTTCTTTTTCTTCTATTTCCAGAAAATGATTTAAATGCTATTTTCTTTGAAAAATCATAGTAATTCATGTGTAGCTCCAAAAATTCTAAATTTTTTTGTGTATGTTCTCTATGATGTCCTCTACCTAGAAAAAAAATATGAAATGTCAAATTTGCGTAATTTTTGCATAAGTTAAAATTAGTCCTTTTAATTGAAAAATGCATATTCTATGATTTTTAATAAATAAAATAATTGGCTTTTAATTATGAAATTTATTTTGCCATCTAATTAGGCCAAGAGCTTTTCAAAATAAAATTTTGAGCTCAATTAGACAACTTTAATTTTTATGCCTTTATTTTATGCTTTTAAGTAATTAATTAATCCCTTTAATCATGTTTAACATTATAGGATTTGTTTGACTTTAGGATTGATTGATAACCTTGGGTCATAACCTTAATGACCCTTGGCACTTTAATTAATTGTTTATGCTTACCTGGATAATGTCATTAAGGTTTAATTAACGTCATTTTATGTGTTTAATGAACTTCTTTAATGACGTGGTTAACCCTAATAAACTTAGTAAGTAAGTTTGGTTGGCTTGCAACTTTATTGTGAAGGAAAGTTATACTCAAGCCCTTAATCTGGTCATGCATCCATCGAGCATCATGTTTACTATTCTATCATGTTGAAGCATATCATTTCATCGTATAGTTTTCGTTGACGGAGAGTTTAACATTGTCGCACCAGATTCCAAGGAAGAGCAGATTTAGGAATCGGGAGTTGATCCAGAGCTCGAGACCGTCTACCTTGAATACCAAGGCAAGCCCCGGATGCATTCAAACCCTATTCTATTTTATAAAGGTTTTATCGCTTCAGCTATGAGATGTTGCATTAAGTAATAGGAGTTGAGTGAAAACCTACCAACTGCATTACCTGTCTTACTTCCATATTCCTTGTTACCTGTTAAATGGAAAAATGCATAGTAATGCTTAGCCCTGCTTAATTAGTAGGTTTTCAAAAAGAAAAAAGAATGAAAAAGATAAGGGTGGCTTTTCTTATCGACACGGGTAATTTGCATTGAGAATGGAGTCCCTCTGTAGTGTTTCCGTCTGTTGATGCCCTAGGTGCTTAAGGAAATGTGGCAACAACAAAAGAAGTTGTCTTGAGTACATGCCCAAGTGAAGAAGAGTGGGATGCTGTGGCGGCAACCAAAATTGAAGATGATGGCGCTTACTTCGTGGAAGACTTGACAGAGGGTGAAACTCCATCAACCGAAGATGAAGAAGAAGAGTGGGATGCAGAAGGTGGCTTCTCCATGAAGGTGAGAGATTCATATGCTTCTAGTGGATTCATAGTATTTGGATATGACAGTGATGAAGATTGGGAGGCTCTAAACGGTGAGGAGGAAGATATTAAAAATATGAAGATAGAACCTAGTCTTCATGAACATGAGGAGCCACAACAGCATAGTGAAGAAAAGTATGGAGCATTGGTGATCCATGAAGATTTGAAGGAGCATGAGAAGGCAAAGAAAATTTCAAGAGGATGCAGTGGTGAAGATCTCAGGTATGACAATACTTCACCAGCTAAAGTTATTTTGCCTTCGTACAAGGAAGCATCTAGAGGACAGACAACTAGAAGGATGAAGAAGAAAAAAGAGATGCATGGATCCATCAAGTCTGAAAGGAAGCTCACGACACAGACACATGAGTTGAAGGAAGAAAAGGCACAAGGACAAGAGAAGAAGAAGTCTCGTAACGGTAGAGCGCAGAAGATTCAAGCGAAGCGACACGTATTGGTTCGACCGCCCAAGACAAGTATGCATTGAGGGGGAGTGTTGAAATATGCAATGCATACTTAGAAGGTTCTAGAAGGTTTTAGAAATAATAAGAGACTTTTCCATATATAAGGATAATATCATGGCAAGATGAGAAGCTTCTAGAAGACTTTGGAGATGTGGAGAGCATAGAGTTGCCATGCTTCATGACAACTTAGGAATACTCTAGAAGCTTGGATATTTTGTATGGTAGGAAAATTCTAGAGATAGATATTTATAAGGAAGAGTGTGGAAGTTGCCACATGGCAACACCACAAGGGCCATGAGCATCTATAAATAGAGGTGCTCCCCTCCCTCCCAATATACTACCATCAAAAGGACATACCATGGCATAGGCATAAGGTAGGAGATGGAGAGGTTGCCATGATAGTGTGGAGGTGTCTAGGATAGCCACATAAAGTGTAGGGAGTCTTATATCAAGTTGTGAGCAAGTGAATAAAGGTTTGAGTTCCCTTGTAGAGAGTCGGTCTCCCGTGTTAGTGTCGGTGTGAAGGTCACCTCATAGTAGTGTGGGTTTAAGGGTCCACAGAAGAAGTGGTATCACTCCAGTTTGGTATCACCTCTAGAAAGTCGACGTCAAGGTTAGAGGCACCGATTTCTCAACAGAAAGGTACCACCAAGTTGAAGACTATGACTGCACACAATGTTATCAATGCTAAAAAATTAAATGCGCATGCTACTGGTCGACCCCGGTGCTTGAAACTCTACATGCCGCACGATGTTCAGCGTCGAGGGCATGTACATGTGGGTTGAGCTCGTTAGAGAACCACCGGTCATTCCTACCCGTGATTGAGTCGGTTGAAAAATCATTCTTTAATTGGCAGGCATCAATGCTTCTACTTGCCGTGATGCCTGAAAATTTTAAAGTTGGCATGGGTCCTGCAATGTGATGATCCAATGATCAAACACTCTCTCTTTTTCTCTTGTTTGGGCACCGATATTTCCTACACTGTGGCTAGTCTAAGAGCATATTCCTACTTGTCATTAATTATTTCAGCTCATTTTGGTCTCCGTACTTGCAAAATTGCATGTTTGGCTCCCTCGACTTAGCCTGAGGCCTCATTCTGGTTCAAGTAATTGCAAATTGTACACTCACTCCATAAACTTGACCTAAAGGTTAATTTTCTTTTGGTTTTTCTTCAAGTACAACTATACAATTTTGTTACTTTGATGAGATTTGGTATATGCACGTAAATTGCACAATTAGCTCCATAAAACAACATTGTTATACCATCCTGGTCCAACCCCCTCTCCCGCACCGTGTTGTTCTTATCCCACCCACGACGTTGTAGGCACACATGTTCATCTGTGGTAAGCTCAGCCAGGAGGCAAGGAAGGACAGATAAGTGGGGGTAAGTGGGTGCGAGGACATATAGTTAGCATGAGAACCTTCCATTACTAAGGAAAGGGAGGAGTGTGGTGGCATTAGAGTCGAATGTGATTGTCGCAAGACATGGGTTGGTGCTGGTGTTGTGGTGAGACGGAGCAAGAGCGAGGACCACGAGACAGGAGCTTGGCGAGGTCATGGTAGCATGGGTCGGATGGGGCGACAGCGGTGTAGCATAGCACTGACTAGGCATGTGTGTGCCATGACTGGGTGAGGACGGCGCGATGTGGGAGGACATGTGCACCGAAATGGTATAATAATACAAGTTTAGAGAGACATATCATGCATGAATTTACAAATATGGTGATGTTAATGAGAACTACGAAAAAGCTTAGAAAGCCTAGTGTATAATTTGAAAGTGACGGAACTAGGATATATAAAACTCGAAAGGAGTTTAAGGAGCTAAACGTGGGATAAAAGGCTAGGTATTTAACTATCGTTTCTTGCTGCACAGAAACTTTCTCATGCATACTTATATACTAGCTAGGTAAATACTCATGTCATGAGTTGCAAAAAAAAAAAAACATATGTATAGAGTATGTGCTATGTTGTTATATAGTTCATTCCTCGATTCTTTTCGAGAATGGCTCAAGATCATAATCTTGTAAAAACGAAATCTTCCTTTATTCTCTCCATATGTAGCTTATATATGCACCTACCAATTGCTTTCTGCATGCACGGTCTCTCGCGAAAAGGATCAGAAGAGAACAGTCACTTGTCCTAACGTGAAATGAAATGGCGTCATGTCAAGCATGATCGAATCTACGCCCAACACGGAAACAATATTTTTTAGGAAAAAAAAAAAGAAGCTAGGCACTAGGCAGGCGGGCAGGCTCCACCTATATATAAGGCGTGCCTAGATTTCAGGTAGGTGTTCGTGGATCTCCAATTAAGAAAAAAAAAGAATGAAATAAATAATGACATTTAAGAATTTTATTTTTACTCCCTCCGTTTAAAATTATAAATTATTTTAAAAATTTTGGAGAGTCTAGGTCTTTTAAATTTGATCTAAATTATTGAGAAAAATATAAAGATTTATGAAACTCAAATATGTATACTATAAAAATATAATTAACAAAAAATTTAATGATATTTAATTGATATCTTAAATGTTATTATTTTATCATATTGGTCAAACTTAAGTGCTTTGACTTTTCAAGATTTTTAGAACGACTTACAATTTAAGACGGAGGGAGTAGTAGAATCTAATTATCTACCACAAATTTTGTTATTTGGATCAGATTTTCACTATGCGAAGACTAGCCGTTATAAGAATGAGATCCAGAGACACATCTCATTTTTATTCAGAATACCAAAACAAATTAAAAGATTGGTATTATCAGCTGGCATATATTTGTAATATGATCCTAATTCATCTCCAATTTATCCTATTTTCATAAATGCGTATGAAGCTGAAAACATCTCTACCGAGAGAACATCCAAGACGAAATGCATATGCATGGCGTGATCCCTGCTTTTTTGGGGGGGCAGGAGATGGATCCACATGTATATAGCTAGCACTCACTCAACCTAGCTAATTACCTAGCTGATGTTGATCGACGGTAATATGGAAGTGACCGGATTATTGCATTGGTAACACAGTCGATGGATGCGTTCATGCGCTACATATCTAACTAGTTGCTTCCATCTATGAGTGCATCAATCAAGTTGCTTCCAGTAGGATTCTATTCTTCTATTCTACGACGACGACAGAGAAATATCTTTGCAGAATTCAAGAACAGTAGCCAGCAGGGATCGGATCTCGGAGCATATAGTCAGTTTGGAAAAAAAAACACCATCTTTCGGTGCAATTCGATGGCAAAGTCATGGAAATTTTTGCTTCTGATCCAATTCTCTTATGCACGCATGCAGCTCCTTTTGGGTATCGTATAGTAGAATGGAACCGGCCGGAAGAACCGCATGGACGACTGAGATGTGGGAATGGAGCAGGAATAATCATTCTACTTTGCGGCCTAATTCTATGGCTGAATCTCAGGCCAGGAATGAGCCTTAAACATATAAAAGGACCATGATATGATATGTCAATGAACTTTTGAATGTAGAAAAGAGAATAATGACTCTAGGAGCGGCGCTTGCTTACCACTCTGAGTCAAGTTAAGGTTTTACATAGCGGGCTAAGCTTATGCCTTTTTGCAGGAGCTATAACGAGGTATAATGGAGTTTATTTCATTTAGCAGTTTAATAGAAAACGTTGACCATCAATTGTTTAGAAAAATATGGAATGACAAAGTAAAATTTCATGAATATAGATACTGAAAATAAACGTCAAGGGCTGTAGAAGAATATGTCTACATGTTTGTTATTTCAATCATTCAACAAAATTTATATACTCACAAGTAGAATCAACACTCATTCATACAACATTCAAAATGAATAACTCAAAAGTTTTTCAATTGTTCATTACATCATTCATTAAGCAAAAAGCACAACTACAAGTTATAGATCATAGTCATCATCTAAATAAAATATGAAATTTTTCCTCCATCAGATAAAGCGGCGCTAAAAAATCACATTTAAGCCAAATGGCGGTGTTTAGTGGAGTTAAAATGTCCAATAGCGGCTATAGTGCAACAATTGCATCGGTGTGTCTTTGAAAAGTTACCATGCTATCTAGAACCATGCACCAAAATGATTTTGTTGAGTTCTTGCCTTTTGTGCACAAAAGAATTAGAATGGACTCAAAAAAAGTATACCGAATAGAAAGAACTAGCATCCTATAAAAGAAGGGAAAAAAAGGTCTTTTCTGGCTAAGCATTCGTGTATCTTTGGATTTTCCTTATATAGACATTATAACCAGTTCGTCGTGAGTGTTGGGCCTTCTTGGCAATCATGGTCCTGAACGTCTGAAACCGGACGCCTGGGAATCAATGCCTCGCGAAACAAGTTTAACAGCCCATCATTGATGGTATAGAAATGGGTTATTGAAGATCCCAGCAAAAAAGGGACGGTGGCGCAGTTGGCTAGCGCGTAGGTCTCATACTCTCAGAGCAGAAAGCGAGTGATCCTGAGGTCGAGAGTTCGAGCCTCTCTCACCCCCCACGCTGAAGGAGCAATGATTAAGCCCTGTGCTATGACTGGTTGGGTCCGTCACAGTGACTGATCTTATGATTAGCTCTTAGCACATATGAGCTCTTTCCCTTTTTTTTCCCCCCTTCCAGTCCATGATTAGATCTCTTTTTCCTTTCGATTTCTGATGATACTTTCACTTTCCCTACATTAGTATACTAACTATCTACTTCATATAATATAACAAACCGAAACATCTGATTACCGAGAATAAAATGGGTTTGCTCAGCGTCTCACTATCCGAACCCTTGATGTCGGCTACCGGGCTCACTCCCCAGCCAGCCTCAAGACAGATTGCAAGGTTCTGGACGCACCGCATGGCGACTCCAGTCAATGGTGGCAACTTTTGATTTCAAGTTATACCAGTTCATACATAGCATATGCATCTCCAGAATCAGGAGCGGAGGTTACAAAATGAGCGCGGTGTGTGACTGCAGCACTGGCGACGACAGCAGCTGAAACCGAGAAATAATAGGGCCCGAGAATCGACACTTAAAACTTGTGAGAATTCTCGTCTTGATGAGATATACCTCGTCCCACTATAACTAGATAACCATCCTGACATGTTGACATCAAGGGTCAATGACCAACCCAGCATATCAAGAGAAGTACACTGTATTATTGCATTCTGCAAGGTTGGAGAGCCTAGGGAAAGAGGGGATGAACAAATTGGACGACTGCATATGGGTTCAGCAGTTAGGCCGGGTCACAGTTTGTGCCGCCGCCGCCTCTGCTCCACTTGTCGTGCCAGTCAGAGAAGCCTGTGAGCAAGGCCTCTTGCATCCACTGGTACCGGCACCTTGATGCAGCTTCAGGAACCGTGAGCCAGGTCCTCTGACGGGTGCTCTGCTCAGGCCATGAGACCAGCTCTTCCTTTACATGCAGCGCAAACACTGCAGCTCTGCACATACCCTCAGGGCAGCATGCATCTTGGTGTGTCTTGCTTTTGAAGTCGTAGAACCCCAGAAAATGCTGATTCAGAAAAGCAAATGACATTATATAAGCAAGAATGATGGCAAAATACTCTGATTGCTGGATCAAGTAAGTAGTGTTGCAATAGGCACTTTACGAAATTGGATGACAGATAAAGGCTATAAGAATCTATTGTCATCAAGGTCAAGCATTGGACACTGTTTCAATCATGATGCAACACCAAAGACAAAGAGAGAGAAAAAAAAGGATAAGGCTATCTTCATGGCCACCACATGTGTTCATCGAGATATAAGACTCTTCTAGAAGAGATAATCATTGATTTCATGGATCTTCCACTATGTAAAAATTTTGCACGCTGCAAATACAAAAGTGTTACAGGAGCAACAAGCAGGAACAAATGTCAATCTCAATTGTGCTATCCAACATTCAGACTATAATGTCAATTACAACCTTAAGATTGGCCAAAAGAGTTCCCACTTGTGGCAGTTGAAGGACACGCCAGACTAAGCAACAAAAAATAAATCCAATCGAAGTAACTAGATCAACATCAGTTTCATGAACCACTGAGAACACTGCACAATGAGCATCTCATGAACCATTGAACACTACACAATGTGCATCTCATGTTTCTCACACTAAGAAGCCTGGCTCTAGATAAGCTTTAATGACAGATCTTA
>JALGXP010000124.1:0-78523 GCA_023333625.1 Bothriochloa decipiens
AAGGGCGGCCGTTAAGCCCTCACACGAGGACCGGCCTTCGCTCCCTCAAGACTTCGAGGTGCATTTTACCTTATGTAGAAAACTCCATTAGCGAGTAACGGTCCTTTTTTGTTACCGTTGGGCACGCCTTTTGAGGAGAAGGGCTTACCAGAGCGATCGTGGCGGGCCCGAGCAACAGCTCTCTGCTAGAGATAGGACGCGTGTGTTCGGTCGAGGGTCGAGGGGGGAACGGTCAGGTAAACGCATTAATTGCGGGAAGTTACCTTTTCCCTTCCGCTGGGTTCCGCCCGTTGCTCTTCCCGAGTATAAAAACAGAGGGGACAGGCGTTCGCTCCCACCTTTGCCATTCTGCCGAGCTCCCGCTTTCCTGCTTGCGTGAGGATAAAAACTTAGAGCGAGAAGTCGCGATTGGGAACCTTCCTAGTCGTCCGTCTGCCGAAGAGATTCGTGCCACTGTTGCCGCCGCCGCGCCCACCGAGCAGATCTGCGCCGCCGCCGCCGCCATGGCCCCAGTTCTCCAGCCCGCCGAGCCCTGGCGCCCGTCGACCGTGACGCGGCAGAGGCTGACCGAGCTGGTGAGGGAAGGGCTTCTCCGCCCCATCACGGATTCGAGTCGGCTGGAGTGGATTGCGCCGCCTAGGGACCACGAAGAGCCAAACCCGCCGGAGGGGTACGTGGTGAGCTTCCTGATGTTCCATCGGCACGGGTTCGGCGTTCCCCCAAGCGAGTTCATGCGGGGGCTGACGAACTACTATGGCGTCGAGCTCCACCATTTCTCCCCCAACGCCATCTCCAACGCCGCCATCTTCGCAGCCGTCTGCGAGGGCTATCTTGGAATGGAGCCACATTGGGAGCTGTGGCTCCACCTCTACAAGGGGGAGTGGTTCGCCTCCCCGGTGTCGGTCGGAGTAAGGCAGATTGTCAGAGCGGGATGCCTCAACTTCGCGTTGAAGACCGGGAGGTCGGAGGAGCCACGCGAGTACATCCCCACCGGGTTGGCGACTAACCACTCCCGGTGGGACGAGCAGTGGTTCTATCTGCGCAACGACGGCGGCTATCTCCCTCCGTACACCGGGCGGCTCATCGCCGAGCGTCCATACAATTGGCCGTTCGGTGTCGCGGGAGACCTTCAGCGTCGACTTCACCCCCTCGTCGTCGCGATGAGGACCCTTCGAGAAGCGGGCCTGATGGCGGGGATAGTCGCCTCGGCCTTTCACAGTCGACGGGTGCTCCCTCTGATGGAGCGCCCGCTGCGGTTGGACGAGATGCTCCCCTCGGCGGCGCCTGATCTTCTCAGGAGGTGCCGGATGTCTGGAGAGAAGCCGTCCGCCTCGGAAGTCGTCGCACGGGTAAAGGGGATGGTGTCTAGCTCGTTCAAGGTGGAAGACATCAACCGTCTCCCCATGCGGCCGGAGGAGGGTTGCCTCGACCTGGTGAGTGCCCTGTCTCGTGACCTTCGAGCTTTCCCCCCCCCTCTCTTATGTCTCCGTGACTAAATGTCTTTGCGCAGGGGAGAATCGACTACCGGAGATCGAGGCCTCCACTGAGGGAGGACGCCGCCGATCGTCAGGTAAGACGCTTCACCGCGCAGCAAGAGAAGCGGAGTAAGGACGAGGAGGTGAAAAAGAAAGCCAAGAAGCTCCGGGAGCGCGAAAGGCTCGCGAAGCGCCGTGCTGAGCAGAGGCGCGACGGGCTCCCGGAGGAGGAGTCTCCCTCGTCCGAGGGAGATGAAGATGATGATGATGACAGTGATGACGTCGAGGGGGTAGAGGGGCGCCTCGACCGCTTCCTGCTGGAATCCACCCATGCTGACCACCCCTTCATGCAGGAGGAGGTGGCGGAGCAGCACACCCCTCAGCCGGCGGCGTCGGCCTCGGAGCGCCGACGTGGAAAAAGGGGGGCCGAGGCCTCACCTCGAGGGGGATCACCCACCTCGCGTCACACTCGAGGCGGGAGCCCACCCACTTCGATCCGGGAGACCCGATCCCGGTCGTCGGCGCGGGCGGAGCAGAGGCGTGCCCAGGAGGCCCCGTCGAAGCAAGGAAGCGCGGCGACCCCACCGACGGCCCCGGGCAGCCCCAGCCCTGCGAAGGGCTCGGCTTCAGGAGGGGTCTCGAAATCTGCGGGCAGTTCGAGGGGTGCCCGAAAGGCCTCTATAACCTTCGGGTAAGTGCCGTTGAATCGTTTTCTTTTCGTTGCGTCGTCTTTGTGCGTTTCAATAAACCTTTTGCCGTTCTGCTTTCCATTCAGGCCCAAGCGCCAGATCGAGGAGGCGTCTCTCGCGCCGGCCAAGTGGCTCAAGATGGATGCAGCCTCAAAGATGGAGGCCCCGGCTACAGGTGCGTCGTCGAGGCCCTTGGCCCCGTGGGAAGCCAAGTGGTTGTCCTCCGCCCTTGGTGCTATGGCACGCGGTAGGCTGACGGGTTCCACTCCTGCTGCAGGGTCGAGCGTCCCGGGGGCCACGGCGGGTGGCGACTCCGTGCCTGGGAGGACGCACGAGGGAGGGAGCGCCTCCTTGACATCACCGCCCGCGGCCCTCGAGCTCGACCTGGCACCAGGAGGCGGCGCCCCGACGTCGGGGGCTTCCGTTTCTGGTGGTCCGGAGGCTTCGATCCCCGCACCTGAGGCGGGAGCCCCCGAGGGCCAAGAGCCGGGAGAGGGGGCCGTCGTCGTGGACCTCGAGGGTGAGGAGGCCTCGACCCTTCCCTCCTCGACGGGAGAGCGGCGGCCCTGGCCGGCGGGTCTGCGCGAGCTCGAGGCCCGGAGGGAGCAGGAGCAGGGGGCCCTGCAAGAAGCGGAGCCGCCACAGCCGCAGCAAGAGGAGGAGGAAACTGGGGACCAGTCCCAGCATCAGCAGGCATAGCAGACGCTGCCGGGGGATGCGGCGCCGCTGGACCCGTCAGCGCAGCAACCGCCCGAGATGTCTGAGGCGGAAGTGACTTCCGGACTGCCCAAACAATGGGTGTCCTTGATCACTTTGGACGAGTTGCTGTCCGAACAAGAAACGGCGTCGAAGGCGTCGACGGTCCCGCGGCTGCCAGGGGCACAACCGAAGGATGCCTCGGTACCGAGCCCGGCAGAAGACGCGCCGGCGGTGGTCCCACCGGCGCCACAAGTCGTGGCGTTGGGTGAAGCTTCGGCCTCCACACCTTCGCTGCTTCCGACAGCGCCGGACGCAGCATCGGATCAGGCGCCGCAACCGTCGACGAAGCAGCCGGAGGAGAAGGCGGCTGCCGGTGTGCTGAGGAGGTCGACGTCCGACCCCGAGCTGAGGGGTGCCCGCGCCGCGTCAGAGTTCCACATCTCGGGAGAGTTGGCCGTGGGTTACGGTGTTCCAGGCGATGTGGTGGAGGAGATCGATTCCTTGGCACGAGCCAAGGTCAAGACGGTCCTTCCAGATTGGGGCAAGGAGCGCATCGTGCTCCGGGAACTCGGTGATCCCAGCGCTCCGAGGATCGAGATGAACGACCCGACGGAGGTCGAGTGCTGGGAGGAGGCCGAGTGGTCCCGGGCGTGGCTGCGGCACTTGCTGAAACTGGGCGCCGAGCTCGCCGAAGGCCTTGACCGGAATCTCGGGGTGAGTCGCTGTGTTAGGCCATATGTATATTTTTTGTTAAGTTCTTTCGTATGGGATGCCTTAACCCTCGATTTCCTGTCCCCAGGTGGCGCGGAGGCGGTCCTACTTGAAGTCAGTCTTCCTCCACGAAACGCACAACAGCCGGGAGGAAGTGCTTCGCCAACTCGAGGCCGGCGGTTCTGCGCAGAGCAGGGTGGCCGAGCTCGAGGAGGAGCTGAAGCAGACGAGGGAGGAGGCCGCCAAGGCCAAAGAGGAAGCCGCCCGGGTGAAGGCGGACTCCGACGCCGCTTGAGGAGAAGCCGCCCGCCTCGAGGGGGAGCTCGAGCGTGCCAGGGAGGAGGCTGATGCGGCAAAGGCCGAATCGGAGAAGGCCAGGGTCGAGAGCGTCCGAGCCCAGGAGCGCGTCGAGCTGCTCATGGCGGAGGCTCAGAGCTCCGTGGAGCACATCCGTTCCCTCAAGGCCAGCTTCGCTGAAGTCTCCGCCACGCGCAACGCCCTCTCCGCCCTGGTCCAGGAGGAGAAGAGCCGTGCCGCCGACCTGGAAACCCAGCTCGGGGCAATGAAGGCCACCCTCCAGGACAAGGAGCAGGCCATCATCCTGGCTGGTGGCGCCCTCGAGACCCTCCGCTTTGAGAAGACGGAGGTGACCCGAGCCTTCAAAGAGGCCCAGCGGGAGCGGGACAAGGCTCGGGGGGAGCGCGACGCCGTGCTAGGGGATCGCAACGCCCTCGAGACTCGCTGTGCTGGTGAGTTCCTCAAAGGGTTTTTGATCTTTGTTCTTTCCGTATGGTTTATCAAATTCTTGCTTTGTGCTTTAGGCATCGAGTCCGAGCTGCTTGCGACCCAAGACGCCGCCAAGGCACTGCAGGAGAGCCTTGCGGCAGAGGGGGCGCTTCTTGGTCGTCTCCGGGTTGCCCTCGACGGGCTCTGTGCCCTGTGGGAGGTCGGGCCCGTCGAGGGTGCCGAAGAAGACACCCCCGGTGCTGCGCTCGTGGACCGGATCTACTACCTCGACGCCACCCTTCGAGATCGCGTGCGGGAGGCGCTTCACACTGGCGTGAAGCGGGCGCTTGCGGTGGTCTCCTCCGGCTTCGTTTTTGATATGAACGTGGTGGCCCAAGGCTTTGTTCCTGACATCTCAAAGACCGACGCCGAGAATGAGGAGCGCTGCCGAGGGCTCATCAATGACGCCGAGAGGCCGGGGGGGAGAGCTGGCGAAGTTATTCGAGGACGAAGTCCTCCCTCCGGCGGATGTAGAGTACCATGTCAAGGGGGGCGGCGACGGGGCAAGCCTGTAGGGCAAGATTGGGTGAGGGTGCCCATGTAACGAATTAATTTTTTGTAAATTATATTCAATGTGGCTTCGAAAGCCCTTTTTGGACATGAATGCATCTATCGTAATGCGATTTGTCATTTTACTCTCGAACCTTTTCTGCTTTCTTCTTCGCCTAGACTTTGCTTTTTTGACTAAGTTTTAGACGCAAGCTCGTGTCCCTTGAGGGGGGAGCGAGTGGAGGTACCGTAGCCCGGAGGCGTAGGAGAGCTCTGGCTCGACAGCCCTCGACCCCAAGGGAGTTCGAGGCGCTTTCTACTTAGTCGTGAAGCGTATCGAGGTGTGAGAAAGAAGAAGCGCTCAAGTTTTGCTCGCCTTACTTTTGCTTTCTGACTAAGCGTTCAACGTGAACTCGTGTCCCTCGAGGGGGGAGCGAGTGGAGGTACCGTAGCCCGGAAGCGTAGGAGAGCTCCGGCTCGACAGCCCTTGACCTCTAGGGAGTCCGAGGCGTTGTCAACTTAGTTGGGAAGCAAAAAATCGTTCGTATTTTTAGGAACCTAGGGGGTTCCCCCCCGTTAGCCCCGAGGGAGGCTCGACTCTGGTAAGACAGGGTCGAGGCTACCTCTTGCATGTTTAATAACGAGTTTGAACTTATAATCGAAAGTAGTCCTTATATTTGTCATGCGGGAATGTACAAGACATGCGAGAATGTACAAGGGCACTGGTGCCCTAAGGGTAGAAACGACGTAGCTGTTCGATGTTCCACGCGTTGGTGAGGATTTCGCCTTTGTCGTTAGCGAGCTTGTACGTCCCGGGCTTTAGCACCTCAGCTACGGCGAATGGACCTTCCCATGGCGGCGTCAGCTTGTGACGTCCTTTGTTGTTCTGCCGTCGTCGTAGGACGAGGTCTCCAACTTGGAGGTCTCTCGGGCGCACGTGCTTGTCGTGGTAGCGTCGAAGTTTTTGCTGATACCTCGCAGAGTAAAGCAGCGCCATGTCTCGAGCCTCCTCGACCTGGTCGACGGTGTTTGCGAGGGCTTCTTCATTAGTTTGCTCGTTGTAGGCCTTTAGTCGAGGGGAACCATACTCGAGGTCAGTGGGGAGGACGGCCTCGGACCCATAGACCAAGAAGAATGGGGTGAACCCCGTGGCTCGACTAGGTGTTGTCCTTAAGCTCCATAGGACCGACGGCAACTCCGCGGCCCATTTTTTTCCGTGCTTGCCGAGGCGTTTGAGGATCCTTGGCTTGAGGCCCTGCAAAATCATGCCGTTGGCGCGCTCGACCTGGCCATTAGTTCGAGCATGTGCAACCGCGGACCAATTCACACGGATGTGATGGCGATCGCAAAAATCCAAGAACTTCTTGCCGGTGAATTGCGTGCCGTTGTCGGTGATGATGACGTTCGGGACCCCGAAGCGATGGATTATGTCGGTGAAGAACTCGACCGCCCATTCGGAGCAGATGTTGCTGATGGGCCAGGCCTCGATCCATTTGGTAAACTTATCGACGGCAACGAGCAGGTGCGTGTACCCTTTGGTCGTCCTTTTGAGAGGCCCCACAAGATCGAGCCCCCAGACCGCGAACGGCCAGGTGATGGGGATCATTTGTAGGGAGTGAGCTGGGAGGTGCGTCTGCTTGGCGTAGAATTGACACCCTTTGCACGAGCGGACGATGTTCGTGGCGTCGAAAACGGCGGTCGGCCAGTAGAAACCCTGTCGAAAAGCATTGCCCACGAGGGTCCTTGGTGCTGCGTGGTGGCCGCAGGCTCCTGAGTGTATGTCCTCGAGGAGCCTCCTGCCTTCCTCGATGGTAATGCAGCGCTGAAGAACGCCCGAAGGGCTTCGCCTGTAGAGTTCCTTGCCATCGCCGTAGATGACGTAGGACTTGGCCCGTCGCACGATCCGTCGAGCTTCGGTTCGGTCCTCTGGAAGTTCTCCCCGATGAGGCAGTTGAGTAAAGGGGCTCGCCAATCCGGTGGCGGGTTCGACGGAGGGGATATCTCCCGGATCTCCATAACCTGGGCCCCGGTCGAGGGGGCCCCGATCGAGGTCATGGGGTGGGGCTTCGAGGGTGTAGAGCAAGCCCCTGAGCCTAAATCGACGGAGGGCTCGAAGAGGTCCCTCGAGAACACGTCCGGAGGGACTGTACCTCGGGTCGATGCGATTTTTGCGAGCTCGTCCACGGCTTTGTTGTATCGTCGAGCGATATGACTAAGCTCGAGGCCGTGGAATTTGTCTTCCAACTTGCGCACTTCGTTGCAGTATGCTTCCATCTTGGCGTCGTGGCAGCTCGAGGCCTTCATCACTTGGTCGATGATTAGCTGCGAATCGCCTCGAACGTCAAGGCGTCGGACCCCGAGTTCAAGGGCGATTCGTAACCCAGCGACAAGGGCCTCGTACTCCGCGACGTTGTTAGAAGCGGCAAAGTGGATGCGAATGACATAGCGCATGTGGACTCCGAGGGGTGAAATGAAGAGCAAGCCCGCGCCTGCTCCTGTCTTCATGAGCGACCCATCGAAGTACATCGTCCACAGCTCGGCTTGAATTTGGACTGGTGGCAACTGAGTGTCGGTCCACTCAGCGACGAAATCCGCCAGCACTTGAGACTTGATGGCCTTCCGTGGTGCGTAGGTGATGGTCTCGCCCATCAGCTCGACCGACCACTTGGCAATCCTTCCAGCCGCCTCCCGGTTATGGATGATCTCCCCCAAGGGGAACGAGGATACCACAGTAACCGGGTGGCCAAGGAAGTAATGTTGGAGCTTGCGACGCGTAAGGACGATGGCGTATAGCAGCTTCTGCACCTGTGGGTAGCGGATTTTTGTTTCCGAAAGCACCTCGCTGACAAAGTAAACCGGCCGCTGGACTGGCAAGGCGCGTCCCTCCTCTTGCCTCTCCACCACTATGGCCGCGCTGACCACCTGGGTGGTTGCGGCGACATAGAGGAGGAGGGGCTCAGGTGGTTCAGTCGCCGTTGCAGGTCGAGGAGGGACAAGGATCGGAGTGGACATCAGCTTGGCTTTGAGTTCGTCGAGGGCCCCCTCGGCCTCCGAGGTCCACGTAAATCATTCGGATTTTTTCAAGAGACGGTACAGAGGCATGGCCTTCTCCCCTAAGCGTGAGATGAAGCGGCTGAGGGCCGCGAGACAACCCGTGACCCTCTGCACGCCCTTGAGATCCCGAATCGGCCCCATTCGCGTGATGGCCGCCACCTTTTCAGGGTTGGCCTCGATCCCGCGTTGGGAGACGATGTATCCGAGGAGCATGCCCCGAGGTACTCCGAAAACACATTTCTCGGGATTGAGCTTTATGTTTTTGGCTCGAAGGCACCCGAACGTGATTTCGAGGTCTCGGATGAGGTTGTCCGCTTTTCTGGACTTGACCACGATGTCATCGACGTAGGCTTCGACCATGTCGCCTATGTGTTCGCCGAAGACATGGAGCATACACCGCTGATACGTTGCCCCGGCGTTTCGGAGGCCGAAGGGCATTGTCACGTAGCAGTACATGCCAAAAGGTGTGATGAAGGAAGTCGCGAGCTGGTTGGACTTTTTCATCTTAATTTGGTGGTAGCCAGAGTAAGCATCGAGGAACGAGAGGGTTTCACACCCCGCGGTAGAGTCGACAATTTGATCAATGCATGGTAAAGGAAATGGAACTTTGGGACATGCTTTGTTTAAACTAGTATAGTCAATACACATCCGCATTTTTCCATTCTTTTTCTTAACTAACACGGGATTAGCTAACCATTTGGGGTGATGAACCTCCTTGATGAATCCAATCGCCAAAAGCTTGTGTACCTCCTCGCCGATGATCCTGCGCTTCTCCTCGTTGAAGCGGCGCAGGCGTTGCTTCACCGGTCTGGACCCGGCCCGGATTTCCAAGGCGTGCTCGGCGACTTCCCTCGGTATGCCCGGCATATCCGAGGGACTCCACGCAAACATATCAGTGTTTGCGCGGAGAAAGTCGACGAGCACGACTTCCTATTTGTCCTCGAGGTCGGCGCTGATCGTTAGCACCTTCTCGCATGGGCAGCTCGGGTCGAGGGGGACTTTCTTGGTGTCTTGTGCCGGCTCGAAATTGCCGGCGTGTCGCTTGGGATCTGGGACCTCGTCGGCGAGGTGCTCGAGGGTCGCGGCTATCATGGCGTTTTCCTCGACGGCCTCCCCATATTCGACGCATTCGACATCACAGTCGTACGCGTGCTCGTAGGAGGAGGCGACAGTGATGACGCCTTTGGGTCCTGGCATCTTGAGCTTGAGGTAGGTGTAGTTCGGGATCGCCATGAACTGCGCGTAGCCCGGTCGGCCGATGATGGCGTGATACGTTCCGTGAAACCCGACCACCTCGAAGGTGAGTGTCTCTTTCCTGAAGTTGGCAGGGGTGCCAAAACAAACAGGGAGTTCGATACGGCCGACGGGGAAAGCCTTCTTCCCTGGCACGACGCCATGGAACCCCCCGGCACTAGGTCGGAGTTGGTGCCTCCTGACTCCCAGGAGGTCGAGGGTCTTGAGGTAGATGATGTTTAAGCTGCTGCCGCCGTCCATGAGGACCTTCGAGAGGCGGGTGTTGATGATGATCGGGTCGACGACGAGTGGATAGGCCCCGGGGTTGGGGACTCGATCCGGATGGTCATCGCGGTCAAACGTGATGGGCGCATCAGACCAATCGAGGTAGTGAGGTGTCGCGACACGAGCGGAGAAGACCTCTCGACGCTCCCGCTTACGCTGTCGGGGCGTGAGCTGGGTCGAGGGCCCTCCGTAGATCATGTAGCAGTCATAGACTTCGGGGAATTTTCCGTCTTCCCCGTTGTCTCCCTCGCCGCCGCCTTGGTTTTTCTTGTCGTCACCTTTCTTCACACCCACTTGCTCGAAGTGCCTTCGAAGCATGCGGCAGTCCTTAAGCTTGTGTTTTGCCCCGTCCTTATGGTAAGGACAGGGCTCCTCGAGCATCTTGTCGAAGATGGCGCCCTCGGGGGGCGCGGGGGGACCTCGAGGTCTTTTGCGTTCGGTTGCAGCGACGAGGTCATCTTCTGCAGCCTCCCGCTTGCCTTGTTGATTTTTCTTCTTCTTGTTATTTCTCTTCGACCCTTTGCCCGAGCCTCCTGCGTTGTCGGCTACCGGCGTTTTTCCCTTGTCCTTCACGTCGCTGAAGAAGGCGCCGACGGCCTCCTCGCCAGCGGCGTAGTTGGCGACCACATCCAAAAGCTCGTCGACGGTGTCGGGGCGGTTACGCCCTAACTCGCAGACTAGGTCCTTGCAGGTTGTACCCGCAACAAACGCTAGAACGACATCGAGGTCGGAGATGTGGGGCAGCTCGGTGCGAAGCTTGGAGAACCGTCGAGCGAAGTCACGGAGAGACTCCCCTGGCTTATGCTTGCAGTTGCGCAGTTCCCAGGAGTTTCCGGGACGTACGTAGGTACCTTTGAAGTTCCCCTAGAAGATACGGACAAGGTCGGTCCAAGTGCGAATCTGGTCGGGGGGAAGCTCCTCGAGCCACCTACGCGTGGTGTCGGACAGGAACAGGGGAAGGTGACGTATGATGGCGTGATCGTCGCGCGCCCCGCCCGCCTGACAAGCCAACCGGAAGTCGGCTAGCCAGAGCTCGGGATTGGTTTCGCCGTTATATTTGACGAGGCTCGTGGGGGGTCAAAACTTGTCGGGCAGCTGGGCGCAGCGGATCCTCCTACTGAAGACCCGGGGGCCCGGCGGCTCTGGGGCCTGTTGGTCTTCTTCGCTGTCGTAACGCCCTCCATGATGGGCGCTGTACCCTCGATCCTCGGCATCCCCGTGCTTGCGTCTGCGGTTCTCGACAATGTCGAGGCGTGCGTCGCGGGGAGCGCGGTCATCGTTGATAGGCTCTCGGGCCGGGTTCTTCTTCTGTCGGGGGGCCGCCCCCTGATCGACCGAGCCTTCCCTCTCTGGCCGGGAAGGCTCGACCTGAGGCTCGGAGGCAGCTCCTCGACGCCTCGAGGCTGAGCTCTCGGCTTGTTTAGCAGCAGCAACTTGGAGGAGACCCTCGACCTCGCGTTGTATCCGCCGAGCTTGCGAGTTGGAAGGTGCGGGCATATTGCGGAGGAGCATAGCCGCCGCAACAACATTCTGGCTTGCTCGGGGATAACGGTGGACGGGTTGCTCGGGTGCTCCTTCCTCGATGATTTGCCGGTTGACCTCTCGGGCTCTGGCTCGGGCTCTACCGCCGAGCGGTCGCCGCTCTTGTTCGAGGGTCATCTCGAGTAAGCGCAAGCGTTCCTGCTCGTCGGCGAGCTTCGCCTGCAGCTCCCGAATCTGTGCCATCTGCGCGTCTTGCTCGCCAGGACGAGGGCACGCTTCTCGGGGAGCGTCTCTCGCCACGGCGGTAGACGCCGCGGCCGCAGGATCGATGGTTTCCTGATCGGAGTCGACGCCACCATCAATGTGGAGGCACTCTCGGGTAGGATCCCAGTGATCAGAGTCAGAGTCAGGGTCGCCGCAGTAGAAGACGGGGAATTGCCCCCGCGCCTCCTCCTGCAGCCGCCGTCGGAGTGTGCCGACGGTGTACCTCCGGGGGCCGGGCGCTCTTGCGAAAGCCAAACCCTCGGAGGCTGGAGCGACAATCCCTACGTCCGTCATCGCGCGGAGAAGGGTGTCTGGGCGGTCCTCCAACGCGCTGGTGACGGAGTGGGTTGCTGTCGTAGCCGCCATCGTGGGATTGTTGGAGTCGGTCGAAGACCACCAACGACGCTCGAACAGCCCGTGCGGAAGCGAGCTTGATCGAGCGGGGGTTTCGTCGCACTTCCCCGACGAGCGTTCGGTGAGAGCGGAGTCAGGGTTGTGCGGGGATCCTGCCGGTTTGCCTTTTGCCTCTAAACTCGGGTCAGATACGCCCTCAACAAGAGGTTTCTCATCTCCGGTCTGGGGCGTGGGGAAAGCGGCGAGGACCCTTCTTGACTCGGGTTGACGGCGATGACGGCGCCGAGCTTGCCTCCTTTTGGATGTGGAAGCGTGGTCATGAGACTGGCGAGCGGCTCCCTATGAACGTGGGGGCGCACCGCGACCTCCATTCGGGTCACTGATCGAGAGCAGGGTCATGTCGTAGCCCTGGCCGAGGGTCATGAACTCCAGGCTCCCGAACCAGATCACCGTAGCGTGTGGAAGTGGTGGAACGAAATCGCCCATCCGGAAAAATGGCGGGAAATCGTTAGTGACACGCGGCTCCCCTACCTGGCGCGCCAACTGTCGGTGTTCCGACCCTCGAGGGGTTAACACCAACGAGTAATATCGTATCCACGTGCTCCCTAATCCAGTGGGTGATGCAAGAATGACACAATGATTTATCCTGGTTCGGGCAAAGAAGGCCCTACGTCCAGCGGGGGGGAGGATGATTCGTGTTATTCTGCACCGAAGTGCTAGTACAGGGAAAATACAAGCTGGTGTGAGGAGTGAAAGGTGGAATTGGGGCGTGCGGACGCCTTGCTCTCGACCTCACACAGGCTCACGGTGTCGTTAAGTGATCTAGGGCCTTAATGTTTCTATGCTCTAGATCCTCTCGGTCTCAGTCCCCCCCTTTCTAACGCCCTGGCGCCTCCTTTTATAGACGAAGGAGGGGCACAGGTGTACATGTATTTCGTGTTCGCATGACGCTGATGACGTACGACGTTGAGGCCGATCACGTCGGTGCCGCTGTAGCGATGTACGCCGGTATGGGAGGCCCTGCAGCCGTCGCATCGGGAGTTGTTGAAGTTCAGCTCGAGGGTTCGCTCGGTGAAGCCGAGGGGCGACGGTCGAGGGTCCTGGCCGAAGCCGAGGGGGTCGTGCCGAGGTGGTCGAGCTTCGCTGGATAAGATCGAATCCCGGAAAACGCGGTAAACAGGTTAGTTTGTATGTCTCGAGGCGGTGCGGGTCGTGGCACAGCGCTCGGTATGGCGCAACAGCGTAATATGACTTGCGGGATTCCGAGGCATGGGCAGTAAAAGTAGATTTGACCGCCACGCCTGTGACTGTTACCGTAACTGTGGCCATGTGGTTAGGCAGGGGTAGATAGATCGCATTAAATGCGCTTGGATCCGTACGGGGGAGTCGGTGGCCGAGGGGTGCGCTGCCCTCGAGGGCTGCCCATTCGCCTAGGCGAAGTTCCGTCCTCGAGGGGGGCTCGTTCGCTGGGCGAAGTTACGTCCTCGAGGGCCGGCTCGTTCGCTGGACGAAGTTCCGTCCTCGAGGGGTAGCTCGAATCGTACCCTCGTGTATACAGTACTTGTCCGTTCGGTATCCTCTCTGATGAACAGCACTGGTCCGTTCGGTAGCCTCTCGAGCAGGCTTCGGTTTTGGGCCGTCGTTGTTCGTTCGCGGGCCAGTCCGATACGTCTCAGCCTATGGGCCTTCGTACGTTAGCGCGGGAGTTTATCGGAGGGTTCAAGATGCTGATTTTGCGGGGCTTTAGTTTGTTAAGCAAGGGGTCTGGGATACCTGTTTCCAGGGTATCGACAGCATGCCAGAGTTTTGCACCGCACCAAGCGTCTCCGGGAGGACAATCACAGCTAATACCTCTGGTCTGGCCGCTTCAGCGATGCGGAATGGATCTCATAGGCCCACTACCCCCGGCTCAAGGCGGAAGCAAATACGCAGTAGTGGCAGTAGAATACTTCACAAGATGGATAGAAGCCAAACCTCTTGCAACAATCACCTTTGAAACAGTCAAGAAATTCTTCTGGCAAAACATAATTTGCAGATTCGGGGTTCCAAGGACACTCACGGTCGACAACGGAAAATAGTTCGATTCAGACAAGTTCAAAGAATTCTGTAAGAGCATCAGCACGCAAATAGCCTTCGCATCAGTCTATCACCCAGAAAGTAACGGAGCAGTGGAAAGGTCAAACAGAATCATATTCTCTGCAATCTCCAAGACATTGCTGGATCACAAAAAGGGCAAATGGGTAGAATAGCTACCGAAGGTGGTATGGTCTCACAACACAAACGTATCAAGAGCTACCGGGTTCACTCCATTCAAGCTACTATGCGGAGAAGAAGCAAAGATGCCAGAGGAGATCAAACACCAAAGCCTCCGTGTAATAAAACAAAACCTCACAAAAGATGAAGAATACACCAAAGAGATGACCGAAGCATATAGGCTAGAGGCAATCGACAACATCGAGAAATACCAAGACCAAACCAAAAAATGGAGGGATGGAAAAGTGGTCACTAAAAACATTAAGGATGGCAACTGGGTAATAAGGTGGAGGCCAAACGCTCAGAACGTAGGGAAGCTACAGCCAAAATGGGAAGGACCGTTTATAGCCAAGCAAGGCGGAAGGAAAGGGTCATTCTATCTAAAAGATGCGGAAGGAAGAACATCAACTCACTCCTGGAACATTGATAACCTTAGGAAATACTACACATAGAATGTAAGGACTCCGTAGAATCATAAGTGGAGGTCCGTAGATTTAAATTCCTGCAATTTACTTTTTCTGCAAAAATGGCTTGCACTCTTTTCCTCACAAAAGGGGCTCCAAATCGGAGGTGAGGTTTTTAATGAGGCAAGACCGCATGTAATTAACCTCTGAATGTATAAAGAGGACCCAAAAAACAATACCCAAAACAGTCGAAAGCAGCCAACACCGCGGCTGTAATATTTGACAACTATTCATGATTTACAAGGTCACTTCATGCCACCATTACAAAAAAATGAGAAGGCATGAAGCAACCTCCGCAAAATGCCAAAATCCCTCGAAAAAGTCCTGGCATATCAGGCATCGAGGCAGGCAATTACAACCACAAGTTGCGAAGCGAATGAAATGAGAAGGAACGAAGCAGTCTCCGCAAAACGCCAAAAGCCCTCGAAAAAAGCCCTGGCATATTAGGTATCGAGGCAGGCAATCGCAACCACAAATCATGAAGTGAACCGAGGAAAGACCTGTGAACCAACTCAGGCACCAGTACTGCAATAAGTGAACAATACCACACTCACCAGCAGTAACCTCCAAAATACAATATTGAAACATGCGGAGGTTGCTTGACCATGAACTCATACATGTGTATGCTACCTCCGCTTCATACACCTTCCAAAGAGAAGGCAATATAATCATAAAAATTAAGTTCAAGAACTGATAAGATCATTTATTATTCCAAAGCAGAGGCAATACGTAAAGTAAGATCATTTATTATTCAACTTTATGCTTACAAAAGACAAGGTTCATTGCACCTTGCTCATAACAGGAACAATGTGCAAAGCACACGTATTTAACAGCTAGACCAAAACGCACAACCTCTGGGTCAAGATATCTAGCCACTCCACCCAGTTAACCTGCTACCACAAGACATGGAAGTGGTCCGGAGGTTGCCAACACTTAAGCCTACAGATGAGCAAATAGTGCAGCCTCCGGAAGTATGTCTGAAGATAAGCAAACTAAGGCTCCCTAAAAAGCAGACGCTGGCGGAGGCAAACCCTGATCAGTCACGGAATACCCCCTATCGCCTCTCGGCTGCATACCACCCTTCGCCTCTAGAAACCCAGCCAGTTGAATCAAGTCCAATAGACGCTCGATACGAAGAGAAGGAGGTGAACCTCCAACGCCAGCTTGTACATGACAAACTCCACAATCACCTGTCAGCACACCACTTTGCACCTTCCATCGGCAAGCAACCACCGCATCCAAAATCCTTAGATCAACCACACTAAATAGGATCACAGCCGGCCGCCATCTCCAAGGATACAAAGGCAACACAAGTAGAGTATCATTGACAAGCACAAGCATCACCATCTTTAACCATTGGCAACAGGTTCATTGATGTGGCTATTCCATTATGAGTCCTCACACAGTACCAACCTAAAGATAGCTCCCAGGGAGCACCATCAGTATAATGTACACAACAGAGCAGCCTAAACGATAAAGGGGGAACAAATCTCTTTATAAGGACCTCCCAAGCATCATTAAACCAGCTGCAGCTACCTATCATTAAAGGAAGCAAGTACCAAATTAGTACCTGTACCATCACGCCTCAAGAGGCAAAAGTGCAAAACCAAAAATAGTAAATAACAAAGAGGTAGAGCTCAAAGTCTACACGCCTAAGCATTAGGAAAGGGACAACCACAAGCAACTCCCCGTAGCCAAATCCTGCTTAAGGGAGATGGAAGCGGATGTGCGCATACAGATGAATAAAAATAACAAGATACCACGCAAGAATTCGTAAGAGGGTTGGCAAGAGAAACATCCCGGAGACAACGAGTGTATCTAGGACAATGCCAAAGAAGTTAGATGGCAGCATAAGCCAATCAGGGTCATCGCCTGAATAGAGTCAAGGGGGGATACCGCGTAAGAACTCGTAATGTCCCCCTGTCTCCGCTAAGATCAACCATAGCTGACCTCCTCAAATCAAGCATCACGATGCACGGAGGCATGGCCGAAGCCCACAAAGTCGAGCACAACAACAAAAGGGTAATAAACAACAAAATCGATGCCAGCACTGGTCGAAGAGAAACAATGATTGTAATACCTACCTTATGTTAACAATAAAGTAAAATTATTAGTACATAAACATGCTTCAAAGTGGTTACAACCTCCGAGGAGGAAAGCAGAAATCACTCCCGGAGGCAACAATTGCAATCTGGCATGAAGGCCTCTGACTAATTCAAACAGACCTCCGCGGCATAGCGGAGGTCCAAATAAACAACCTCACAAATGACAGTTCCATCACAACACTCAACCTCCGCGCAAGCAAGGATAATTACAAAGGTCCAGTTGGACCACGCCAAGCAAGAGAACGAGTAAAACTAGAGTGCTTATCATCTAAGTCACTGAGAACAAAATCATACATGTCGTCCACCGTGCGCCTAGGAAACGCCGACTTCCAAAAATCCCACAGCTCACCGCTAACGTAAACATCATTGTGCATAAAGGTAATAGGCTCGACCTCCTGCACAGGCCCCAAACTACAGACCTGCACAGGACGATTCATCCATTAATATTTTATAAAACCAAGAGCAACTTAAATTGTTCTTTACAGATGCGCGCCGACACTAGGTCAGCAAAAGACAAAATGTACACAACAATGAATCAAGATGAATTTCTACACCTCCTCTTCAGCGGTCAAGTTCTGAAGCCCCGTCCGAGCCCCTCGAGATGCTACACTTCCTCCATCATGGCATCTGTCCCAGCACTTGTAGGAAGAATTTGAGTAGCGGAGGCACCAGCATCGGCAGATCCTGGGTGCGTGCAGATGTGCCGCCAGAAGAAGTTGGGCCATGACCGCCGCGCTTACCATACTTCAGTTGCTAAAAAAGGCAGAAAATAAGAAAATAAAACCACCAACACAACTCTTACAACAAAATAAGACAAGCAATGCTAACCATACATACCATTTCACAAGTAATATTAGTCATATCAACGGTCTCCGACCAGCCAAACTTGGACCAGAACTTCTCCATGAAGCTACGCACGGTGGTCTTAACAAACCGATCCATTCTGCCAAGTTCAGCAGGGTCTTCTAGCTCAGGACAATCAAAATTCCTAATTTGAACAATGTCCTTGGAGACAAAGAGCTTGCGTAGACAGGTGGCGGAGGTCTTTGCACTAAAATCGGAGACTTCGGTCATAAACTCATTAAGCTTGTTCAGGTTCGTCTTGATCTAGGAAAATATTCTAAAGGTAGAAGCCTCAGGATTAATCAGAGTGGCAACACCACCGAAGGCATGAAGAGCAGAGACATAAGACTCTGCAACCTCCAACCCGATTGACCTCAGAGCACCCATCTCCGTCTCAAGATTTCTGAACTTCATCTTCAACGCTTCCACCGATTGACGCTCACCGTCTAGCTTCTTGCGAAGGTTCTCGGATGTCTCACTGGCCTTAGCCGCTCGCTCAGTTGCAAGATCCATAGACTTTTGGGCATCATCAAGGGATTGTTTCAAATCAGCGGACTTTGTCTCAAGGCTAGTTAATTGCTTCTTCAGCTCGGACACCTGCTACAACAATTCCTCTTTCTCACTAGCCTAGGACTCAACCTCCGCCTTCAGTGCTTGAATGGCCTTGTCCTTCCTCTCAAGCTCGAAATGGCTACCAGACTGGACAGCCAATGACATAGCATGACTCTGAAAGAACAGTAACATAAGACAGGCAAACAACATGCCAAAAAGCATATATCATGAAACAACTCACGATGACATGGTGATCAACTTGGGCTCGCATCAGAACATCATGGGCCAGCTGTACGAGGCACCGAGTTAAGTCACAACCCATCACCTCCATCATCTGGCCAATACCTTCGGCCCACCCAAGCAGAAAGCGCTTATCATTATTAGCGCCGGCATCAGTCGAAGCCGCCCCAGGAACACTAGAACTTGGCGGAGGCGGGGATGGGGCAATGACAGCCTAGGGAGCAGGTGGTGTCGAGGTCACCAAAGGTGCCATCTGAGCAACCTTTGCCGCATTGCGAGCTAAACAAAACAAGCAAAACGAGACAAGTCAAATGATCGATTAAATAATCCTCAGATTCACAACTACCACATACGGGCTCACCGAGTAAGGATACCTCTCCTCTGAAGCCCTACCACAGGATACCTTCAGAGCAAGAAAATCTAGGTAAATCATACTCCAAGTAAGAACCTCACCTTGACTTGAAGTGTAAGAATCCCATTCTGCTGTCACGTTCTCCGTCTCATGCTGTATGACCTCCGCGGGCTTCTCCATGCCATTGACAATGACCACCACGTCCTTCGCAAGCCTCTCCACACTATCGGTTTTCATCGCCACCTCCTCTGACTCATCGTCAGAGCTATCATCAATGTAAGCGCTAGCAAAAGGCCTCACAGCGACCTTCGATGAAATAGTCTCCTCCAGCAGAAGAATAGGTGCAGCAAACGGCATAACAGGCCAAAGTGGAGAAGAGCCGGAGGCGTCACCAACAAGGACGGGAGAGGCGGGCGAAGACTGCCGAGATAGACCCTCTTTATCATGAGCCATCGAAGCGCCAGCCTCCTTCATTTCTAGATCCATACCAGAACTTTCCTCTTCATCGTACAAAGTTTCAAAAACATCATCAACCTCCGCAGTTTCCGCGGAGGCTCCTTTCTACTTCTTCAGCACTCCTCGGGTCAAAGCACCACCCTGCCCTTCCTCCCTTCGGCAACCTTAGTAGCAGTAGCAGCACTACTGATATTAGCAGCACTAAGTAACTCCTTGTCAACCTTCTTCCTCACCTTGTCAGGGACTTCATGCTCGTAGTAATGCACATTGAGCTCCTCAAAAACCCTATTAAGACGAGGCATGATACCAGCCTCCGACCTCCGGGCAAGATACTCCCTCTCAGAAACCTCTTCGAGAATCTCAACATCCTTTTCCTCGGCAGGCGGACAAACTCCTCCTTGCTCTGACCCTCCGGAAGATAAAGCCCAAAATGTGGGCATGGGATACCACCAACAACTCCAAACACGGGAAGATCCAGCTTTTCTATAGTAAATTTCTTCTGCCCCGAACCACCAAGCAGGGGCCAGTAATCAGAGGCTATCATCTCCTCAACTAGATCCCTCCCACCAGAATAACGGTAGGCCATGCTGAAAGCCTCCGTGCAAGACCTTCGCTTATCAGAGTCAATGGAACCAGGCTTAATACTAGTCAGAGGATTCATCAGAGTCATCACAGAGGCAAAAGGAAACCGAGTGATGCTCCTACCATCTTTGTCAAGGCGAGTAACACTAGGGGTCCGAACGTAAAACCAGAAAGTTGCTCATATTCAAGAAAGCATGGGGTCTCATGTGATGGAGTTGAACCTCGAACCATTCAAGAACATATCGAAGAAAGTTGGTTGAAGGAAAGCGCAGGCCGCAGGTAAAGAAATCCCAAAAGACGACGGCCTCATTCTTCTTAGGCTTTGGCACGGTCTCTCCACGCGGAGGTCGCCCAGTACCAGTAGGGAAAAAGCCTTTTCCCTCAAGATCCGCAATCATGCTCTGTGTCATTCGACTATGACCAAAGTCATAGGAGACCTCTGTGGTAGCCGTAGCAACTTTCGGAGCCAACAAGTCACCTGGGGAAGCTTCGACGTCCGATAGGGACTGCTCAAGATCCTTAGCCTCCACAGCAGCCAGCATGCACTGCTCGAAAAGACCTAAGAAGCCTCCAACTCTGACCCCCTGGAAATGGGAATAAGGGCCAGAGAACGAACGACGACTCGCGCAGCACGGGCATTTAGGTGCCACGGCGGCAGGATGCCAAGGCAAAACTAGAGCGGAGGCAGCAAGTAGCAGAACAAACTATGCGGTAGCGAGCGAAGGAGAGTACGGGTCGTTTTCACCGCCCACCCCCACCTTATATAGGCAACGGAGTCACGCTTCGACTTCGCAGCCCAACGGTCACGACGATCCACAAATCGAATGGCAGCAAACGAACCGACTCAAAATCAATGCCTAGGATTAAAAACCGAGCAACGGTAAAAATGCAAAGCCTCCGGTCCAACGTTCAATGGGCCAGGGGGGTCGGAGGTAAGCACAGCCTCCGCGGCCAGGAGCTTATTGATGGCTAGACCCGCCTCCGCTGGACCTAACCCTCAAGGGGGAATGTTGGGATGCGCCCCAGAGCCAGAGAGGCTTGTTACCTCCGCTTGATGTCTGACCAGCGAATCCAGTGTTTCTTTCATATTTGTGTTCACAGGATCCGGAGGAGAGGCCCCCGGAGGTAGGACTTCCGCCGAGGAGGCACCTCGAGAGACCGTGGAGTCGGTCAGCGACGGAGGTCCGGCAGTATCGTCTCTCATACTCGCGGAGGTTACTCGACCAGGCCCCCGACTCCTGCGGAGGCCCAGCGTGGAGGTGGTGACATCCCAAGACAGCGACGGCAAGGCGGTATAATGGGCTGAGCTGAGGCCCAACGACAGGAAGCGGACATGATTGGGCCTCTCAAGGGCGGTGATGGGCCTTGGCCCATATGTCAAAGCGACAAAGTGACAGACCAGCTTGCCCTTGGGGGCTCGCGTGTAATAAATCCAGTGTCTAGGGTGTCGATACTCCCATTGGGGGCACACTTGTACTTTCGATCTCGAGCTAGGTAGTCACTATAAAAGGCGATGCTCCCTGTGTAATAAGGGGGATGATCCTCTGGTAACAGCAGCGCCACCTACCATTGGGCCCACTCTGTATTTCACACCGATTTTATATTGAAAAAGAGTTTGACTTGGTCGTGCCATTTCACTTCACTCCAAACCTGCTGGGACCCAGTCCCAACACCTAGTTGTTGAGGATGGATAAGACTAACATGCAAGGTTTCTAGAGTCCACACTACCATCCTCGTGTTAATCCTTTAAGTTTATAGATTTACTCCAAGGGTTTGTTTGAAAGTGCATGTATTCATCTCAATCCACGTGTATTAGAGTAGATAGTATTAGATTGAAGTAAATACGAATGCATCCAAATATGACCTAATAATCTTTATATATAGTAAATATAATTAAGCTATTTTGACTCTAAGACGTTATAATGTGGACTCTACTAAGGCTTTACACACAAAACAGGCCATCCACTATTTTTCAAAGAAAAAATTGCATTATTTTAGATTGGTTTGATTTTTTTTCCCTACCCGCCGGCAACGCAAGGAACCTAGCTTGGTCCGATGAGCAATGAAGTCGTGAAAGTTAAAAAAAAAAAAAGGTCTACAAACAAAGCAACAACCTGCTGTACTGACTAGAAAACGTACTTAAAACATGTCGATTATACTCTCTGCAAATTAATATCCGTCCCACATGATACAGATGAACGGTTGCCGTAATTCTTGAGCACGTCCACCTCTGTGGAGCACTTGAGAACGTCCAGCTAAGGCCGCTCAAGCCGGATCGCTTCGTCTGGCATTGGACACCGGACGGACGATACTCAGTTCGCTCGGCGTATATAGCATACTTCGTGGGCTGGACGTCTATGACGGGCGCCAAGGAGCTGTGGCGCGCGCACGTACCACCCGAGCTCAAGTTCTTTTTCTGGCTAGCCTTGCACGGTCGCCTCTGGACAGCGGCATGACGGATGCGCCATGGACTTCAGTCGAGTGCGAACTGCGTCTTCTGCGACCAGTTGGACGAGACGACGGACCACCTGCTGTGTTCTTGCGTCTTCGCCCGCGAGGTCTGGTCCCGTTTGCTCATCGCTATGACCTCCATCGCCGCTCCACCGCATCCCGCGTCCACCCTACTTGACTGGTAGTTTTCGGAGAGGTCTGGCTTGCCACAACCGCTGCACAGGACATTTGACTCCTTGGTCCTGCTGGTGACTTGGTGCCTGTGGAAGGAACAGAACAGGCGCACGTTCGACCACCAGGCGCCAGGCGGTGTCGCCGAGCGAGCTCGTTTCAGCCATACTAGACGAGGCTGCCTGGGTGGGTGCAGGCTTCGATAGCCTAGCTCTGCTAACCGGCCTGGTAGCTTGAGGCATCGTCACACGCTCAATCGCCTCTGTTGCGAAACGGTTTATCCTTTAGTACATCCGAGTCTATCCACCGCCGAGAGCGGTGATCTGTGTTTAGTATTTATTTCATGGCGAGGTATGGCTGCTTGTTGTATCGCCTCATAGAGCGTGTAAAAAACTCTCACTTCTATTTAATGAAGAACTTGCGATGCAGGCTTTTAAAAAAAATGATACAGATGACCAAGACATTGAAACTGCACCGACGTTGATCTTCTGGGATTTCCCTGGCCGTCGTTTTCCATCGATGGTCGTGTCGTGTCGCTGCTAGGAGCTTTTTGAACAGGCTGGCCCACACTAAAACTGTATCAGGCGAGATAGGTCCATGCGCCCAGCCTAAGCACATGGCAGAGGTCAAGCAGAGGATGAAGGCTTTGATAATATTACTCCAGTTCTTCACAAGAGATAACACACGCTTTTTCGCACACACTCATCATTCAGATAACACACGTTCTTTCGCACTTAATGAGGCACATGCAATGTATGTTGAAGAAAAAAAAACACACGCTCTTTCGCACTGTGGAGACGCAAAAGCTAGCTGATCGACTCACTGATGTTGAAGAAGTCCTGATTAGACAACTATAACTAACGGTTTCATATGGCAGGCGATATATCGAGGTGGTGCACTACAGATGATTCAAAATTATACCTAGCTAGCAAGCATTGTGTATAGTAATCATATTTGCAGTCTTGACTATGCAAGTAAGCAGCAGTAATTAAGCTAAACAAAAAGGCGTGTGATCTATGCAATAACAATAGCTAGGTTAGTCAGCTAGAGATCGTAATTTGCATCTATCTGCCTCCAGAACGCCCGCCACACAACCATCACGCGGATCAATTTCCTTGAAACCATGCAACCGAACAAATTGAATGCACGTATCCCATGCAAAGTGCATGCATGCAGTGCTGTAGTGTCGAGTACGATGGACGCAATGCAATTGAGAGATAAGTACATATCCACACCCCAACATTCATCTGTGTATCTACTCATACATGTGTCTGCAGCATGTGAGATTAATTTATTAGTCAAGCAGGGGACGACACGTCGTCAATCACACTATATACCTACCTGTTCGTCTAAGAAAACCCATCTCGTAGCTCGTACCGTACCGTACGTCGGAGGCCTGATAGATCGGCTATATCTTCTCTCTTTGTTTATTTACAGATCTCGAGCTCTTGGAGCAGCTGCACTTGGTACGTGTTGGAGAAAGGGGTGGGGAGCACATGAGCATTATCATATCGATCACATATTCACATCCCTTCCCGGGCGCCGACTTAACTTTACAGATCGAATGGCGAGCGTGACCAGCCGCCCTTGTGTACTCGGCGGCTGCATCTGGCCAATCCATCGTTGTTCCCGCAGCGCGCGGCGCTGCCTCTCTGCGATTCAGCATGGATGGGTGGTGGTGGTGGACTGGCGAAGCTTCTGTTCCTCCAAATGGCCGCCGAAGGATATTCATCATGGGAAGATCGACTAACTGCTGTTGGCGGCTAGCTAGATGTACGTAACGTGTAGTACGTGGCTAGCTAGCTAGTCCCATAACTCGGTGATATGATGATCTCCCCCACATGTGTGAGGGTCGGCAGATTTCCGATTGCACGCTCACGTTATTAACTACTGGGTTACTACGCCTGGCTCTAGTGAAATTGCTACAGATGTACTTCGTATATAACTTCGTATAGCTGTCTTCGTCATTCGTTCCTCAATCCTCACAACCAATCGTTTTCGTGCTTGTACAAATTAAAGTAGTGTATTCAAGCACGATGCAAAATTTATCTTAAAACAAATAGCGTAAAATGCATGGGGGTACCTAAACTATTTCAGTTTTCCTATCCAGGTACTCAAACTTTAAAAGTGACTATCCAAGTCCCTCAACTATTCCCGCGGCACATCGACGGTCCAAAGGTAGACATGCCAGCCACTTAATCCGACATGGCCGCTTAACCAACGATGATTAAACATGAGGTCGTTGCCAATTTATCAGAAAAGCCCCTGCCTTGGTTTCGTCCTCACTCCCCAGTCCACCCACTCTCTCCACTCCACCAATCCATCTTCCAGAGCCGCGATACGGAAGGGAGGCCCGGGGCGGCGGCAACGACGAAGGCCAGGGTTGGGAGGAGTCACCTCGAAGGCTAGGGTAGGCCAGGGCGGCGTCCACAAAGGTGCGGCTTTGGTGTCGGCCGGCCGCACAGATTGCGGCATGGCGGCACCATGTCCGGGCGTCAACGCCGTAAAGGGGAAGAGGCTCCAATCTATGGTAAGTGTATTGTACGTCTGTTCTTCAAGGTCAATTCGCCCAGTTTTCAGTTGATTTTAGTCTGTAGTATTAGATGTGATAGGCATGAAACTCTATTTGTGGCATTCCTCCATTGTGTGGTTAATTTTAGGGTTCATTTTCACTGTTTAGGGCCTGACGACTATGAAGAGTTTTCTGTTGAAGTGCATCATGGTGGGTTTTTCTGTGGTTCTGGTGGTGATCGTATGTACCTAGATGGCAAGGTTGATTGGTTTGACCATATCAAAGTGAAGTTCTGGTCCTTTCATGCAGCTGAGGAGATATCAGTGTTGCTTGGCTATGATCTAGGTGTCCCTATTTATTGGTTGTTGCCTGATCTGGATATGTCTACGGGTATGCATTTGATTGCATCAGATACAGAAGCACAGATAATGAAGCAAGTTGCATTTAAGGTGAAGAATTATGTGCTTTACCTGGACCATTTGAACACATTTGAACTCAATATGGAGGATGTTGTCTTAAATCCAATTGCAGAATTACCCCCAGTGATTAATCCTAGCAAGGTGCATGGCCATACTAGGAATCAATCTGTAGATGTTGATGGTAGTGAAGGCAGTGAAGGCAGTTCAGATGTGGATTTTGTTGATAGTGACTATGCAGTTGAAGATCATGATGATGACCTATTTTTTGACAATGTTGATGAAGGTGTTACTGATGAGGGTGCTGCAAAGGGGATCATGGTCAGAGCAGGGAAGAAAAGATTTGCCCCAGCAAGCAATGCACCAGCAGGTAAACAATGGGATGAGTTGGACTCTACTGATGAAGAATTGGAGCTCCCAGAATCTAATGAAGAGGGTCAGACTGTGCAGAACCTGAGAGGTTTAAGAGCAGAAAATATGCAGAACCCCATTTTCAGAGTTGCCATGAAGTTTGACACAATACAGCTGCTGAGACTGGCTATTACTGAATATAGTATCAAGCATAGAGTGGAGATAAAGATGCCCATCAATGATAATACTAGAATGAAAGCTCATTGTGATCAAGGATGTCCATGGTACATGTTTGCTTCACTTGATAGAAGGGTCAACTGCATTACCATCAAGACTTATGTTAGGGATCACACATGTCATAAGAAATGGAGTCTGAAAAGGTGCACTGCAAAATGGCTTGCCAAGAAATTTGAAGACAAGTTTAGAGCTGATGAGAAGATGACATTGATAAGTGTTGCAAAGATAGTACAGCTAGAGATAAATTTGACCCCATCCAGGAACAAACTATCTAGAGCTAGAAGGCATGCAATGGACTTGATATATGGAGATGAAGTGAAGCAATACACTGAGTTGTGGAGCTATGGCCATGAACTTAGGAAGACAAACCCAGGAAGCACCTTTATTTGAAATTGCTTGATGGTTTTTTTAGTTCACTCTATTTCTCATTGGATGCATGTAAGAGGGGATTTTTAAGAGGATGTAGACCTGTCCTTTGTCTTGATGGCTGCCACATCAAGACTAAATTTGGGGGTCAACTGCTTACTGCTGTAGGAATAGATCCCAATGACTGCATCTTTCCTGTTGCAATGGCAGTAGTTGAGGTGGAATGTCTTGAATTTTGGAAGTGGTTCCTAGGGCACTTGAAAGAGGATCTTGAAATTGAAAATACAACACCTTGGACCATCATGACAGATAAACAAAACGGTTTGATCCCAGCTGTGCAGCAAACTTTTCCTGACTCTGAACACAGGTTTTATGTTAGGCACCTCTACTCCAACTTCCAAGGACAGTTCAAATGGGAGAACCTGAAAAATCAACTTTGGGCTTGTGCAAGAGCAAGTACAGTGCCAATATGGAACCAAGAGATGGAGAAAATGAAAATACTAAACAAAGATGCCCATGCTTGGTTGGAGAAAATGGCTCCTAACATTTGGGTAAGGGCATTTTTTAGTGAGTACCCAAAATTTGATATTCTGTTGAACAATACCTGTGAAGTGTTTAACAGATACATATTAGATGCTAGAGAGTTGCCAATCTTGAGCATGTTGCAAAGGATAAAGGGTCAGCTCATGACTAGGCACTACAACAAACAAAAAGAACTTGGAGAAAAATGGGGAGGCCTGCAGATCTGCCCAAAGATTAGGAAGAAATTGCAAAGGCATGCAAAGTTGGCCAACACATGCTATGTAGTGCCAAGTGGAAGTGGTGTATTTGAAGTTCATGATAGGGAGTGGCAATTTAATGTTGATATTGGAGCAAGGCACTGTGATTGCAAGAGGTGGAGCCTGACAGGTATTCCATGTAGTCATGCAATTTCTTGCCTGAGGCATGAGAGGATTCCAGAAGAGTCAATGCTACCCTGGTGCTACTCTATTGAAGCTTTCCAGCAAGCATATGGATGGTACATTAAGCCTTGTAATGACAAGTCTGCTTGGAAACAAGTGTCTGGCCAAGAAGTCCAACCACCTAAATATGAAAAAAAACCTAGAAGGCCAGCTAAAGCTAGAAGGAAAGCAGCACATGAGGTTGGGGGACCAAATGGGCCAAGACTAACCAAACATAGAGTAGCCATGCATTGTAGTCATTGTGGAGAACCTGGCCACAACACAAGAAAGTGTGAGAGGAAGAAAGCAGGAGAAACAGCAATGAAGAAAGAAAGGAAGGAACCTATTCAAGCTGTGCCACATCAATAGCCCAATGAACCAATCATTGTTTAGGTTTGTGCTAATCTAGTAGTGTAGACAACCTATCATTGTTCAGTCTTATATCAAACTCATATGCCATGTTTTGTAGGAGGTCAACCAGGATGAAAGTGGAACACAACCCCTTTTGTCAACTTTAGACAACCCAATGGTATCACAGCTGGATGAAGAGGCAACCCCTGTTTCCCAACACCTTACTCATTTCATTCCATTTGTAACACTACTAATTTGTAGGAATTTTCTGTGCAGGATTCTCAAAATGTGAGGCAAAGAGCAGTGAGACAACTAATTCTAGATTCTGCCTACATCAGCTCCAATCTCCTAGCAGCAAGACACATGCCACTTACAATAGCTTCCAGGATTGTTAGGGCCACCAGGGTTGCTCAAGAGAAGAAGAAGAAGGCATCTAAGGCCAGCAAAGGTGCCAAGAAGTGATGGTTGTTTGTGCATGACATTGTGGTGTAACTTTTGTGTAGCCAAAAAAACTACTTTTATGATGGCTGTTTCTTTTGTACAACAGCATTGGCTATTTCTTTTGTATAGCAGCATTGACTGTTTCTTTTGTACAGCAGCAATGCCTACCTTTTGTCAAGCAGCTAAGCTTTGTAAGCTTGCTAAGCTTGCCTTTTGTGCAGTGATCATAGATATATAGATCATTTGCAAGCAATAGGGTATGTACCAGCATGACTGATGGTCAATGAACCAATGGGCTATCATATGTAACTGCAATGACAAATCTTATTGCAATGCTTAATGTGCCAGGTTTCTGTTAAATGTATATCATTGGTGTGAATTAGATGACCATGCTTGTTGGAATTGGACGACCATGCATGTTAACATTGTCCACAATGAAAACAGTTAGTAACTGAGCTCAAAATGAATAAACAATGCTCTTTATTGCAGATAAAGATAGAGTTTACATAACACTTGAACATAATATCAAGTTGTCACAATTTCACTTCACTAACATTATCAGGACACCCACAACAACAAACACAGAGACAACTACAAGGCACAAAGCTACAAATTTGCCTATGTCTATCAACTTTTGCAGCTTCTCATCTACTCTAACAGCTCCATTCTTTAGAGACACAAAATCATCAAGCAAAGGTGCCAATTCAGTCCTATTTGCTTCAACAAGCTCCTCGATATGTCCAATTGCTATCCTGATTTGGTCATCTTGAGGCAAGCCGACCACAGTAGTACTATTGTTGTCAATCAGCCCCTTCCGGATCAACATCTTCTCGTATTTGTCAGCAAACAGAAACCATGGGCAAGTGGTAGGATCCTGAAATTGATACATGTTCAACCAAATCAACATGACCAAATACACAGAGGCAAACATAGCTTGAAGAAGATGGCCGCCAAGAACTTACATCTCTCTCGTGAAAATGACACTTGAAGAAGACGGCCCCCGGGACCTTAGATCCTTCACCACACTTGAGCTCCAATATTTCCTCGCCGCATTTGGGGCAAGGCACAAGCTTCAGCTTTATGCGTGCACCCAATTTGAGAGCCACAAGAACCTGCGTCAACGATGAACCTCCAGACATCATGGCAGAGGAGGGGAAGGAGAAGCAGTTCGCGGCCGATTGCGTTGTTGGACAGCGGCTGGCGGACGATTGCACGGCGATAGCGTGTGCTTGGGCTACAGCGGGAGCAGGAGCCAAGAACCATAACTGAAAGAATGGAGAAGAGAATGAGTGGACCTGTGAGTGAGGACGAAAGTGAGGCAGGGGTTTTCTACATAAATGGACACAGCCTCATGTTTAATCATTTATGGTTACGCGGTCACATCGGATTAAGTGGCTGGCGTGGCTGCAATTGGACCTTGACTGCGCCGCGGGAATAGATGAAGTACCTAGATAGTCACTTTCAAAGTTTGACTACCTGGTTGGGAAAACTAAAATAGTTTAGGTACCCCGCATGCATTTTACTCAAACAAATAAATACAAAGTATTTCTATGGTCCTCTACTCGTGTGAGCTATTTGTTCATGCGCATAGTGCAGAGTTCAATTATTCTAAACAAATTTTGGAATGCATAGCATGATGACTGATAAATATTAAACTTTCGTACCCATACGAGTTTTAGCAACACGCATCGAGGCACAGTATACAATTTGGTTCTCAGGTGAATCCAAACGCATGATGTGATCGCTAAATAAACCTTCACACTGCAAGTCATCTAGGTGGTAACCACACAATAAGGTAATTAATGCCCTGTTGCAAATGAGTATAAGCATCTCCAAGAGTTTGTTGGCATCCATATAGTTTTGACAAAACAACAAAAAAATAGCATCCACCACAGTTTGGCAAAATAACTTGGCATCAATAGCAACTTGGCATATCTTCCCTCCACGCATGTATACGGCTTGGCATCCGAGGCTCTTCATTTTGTTAACAGGGCTCTTCATTCGCTAGTGGGCCTTTAATTTTTATTTTACCAAATAAAAAAAATATCATACTTGGCATAGTTTTGGGAGTTGGCAAAACACAAAATATTTGCCACGTATAATTTGACAAACTCTTGGAGATGCTCAATAGAAAAAGCATGATAATTATACACGCGTACAGTTTGGTGAGGGTCAACATGAGGAGAAAAATGGGAATTGCTGCTATATTCCAGACTCCTATTATTTTGCCATTTTTTAGGTTTATCTTCAATCTTGGGTTTATTTGTGGTTTATTTTCAAACTTGGGTTTATCTTCAATCTCTGACTTTTAGTTTCAAGTCATCGCCCTACCTTCTATTAAGCTGCCTTGTTCTTAGGGCCACCTTGTCGCCGGATCTAGCCCCACCATGCTAACTTGGCATTGCTAAGGCATCACCATGCCTCCCCCCACAATTCTCTTGTCCAATAGTGGTCCTCCACACAAAGCAGGCGATGGCTGCCTTAGACCGGCCACAATGTGCTATTATACTAATGCCTGGATAAGAGAGAGAAGGTCCAGGCACTGGTGCCACACATTGTGGCCAATGCAAGTTGAATTTTTTGGCACCAAGGCATGTAGAAGCCCCGATGCCTGGTTTTCTCTCTCCTCGTTTTTTTGCACCATCTGAGAACTTTTGAGAGTTCCATGCCATCGGATCTAGAGGGAGGAGCGACGCAGCTGAAAAATGAGGGAGGTCAGACCGTCGGAGAGATGAGCTCCGCGCGGGGGGGAGTGAGGGATGTACGTCAGACCGCCGAAGAAGGAGAGGGAGGAGCTCCGCGCGAGGATGAAGGGAGGGAGTTCGGACCACCGCAAAAGGAGGGAGGAGCTTCGCCCTACTGAATCTGGAGGAGAGGAGGAGCAGTGATGCTAGAGAGTGGAGCTCTATGTGGGGGAAGGAGGGAGAAGAGTCGGCTCCGTGCAGGTGAAGGAGGGAGAAGAGTCGAGAGGGGAGGGGAGGGGACCAAAGTTTTTTCCTTTTTTTTTACAGGAACACAGCTGAGGCATTGGTGCCCACCCCGTAGGACTCCGACACGCTGAGACACCGGTGCCATGTGTCAGGGCTAAATTTTTCTAAGCACCGAATACATTGTGGAGAGTCTTATTGCTTTGTTCTCGCTGTCACCTCCTCCATATAGCTTTACATAAAAAACTCCATATAGCCAGCCTTTTCCTCGAAAGACATTTCAACGGCTGTAGAGCGGGCTTGGCTTCACCACAACGGCTGATGCCAACGCCATCGTCGTTCCAACCTGGAGTCTGATCCTGACGGATGGGTGTTCAAATACTTCTTCGCCTTTGTGAGATTGAGCGTCTGTTGTAGTCCACTTCAACGTCGGCGGCTTCCTCCAGCTTTAGGTGCTTCTAATTTGGTGGCGTTGGCTAGTGACGGTGGTCTTCATCGGGGGCAGATGAGGCTGACTTCCATTCTCAAAGGGGCTACAGACTAGTTTGTAATTTCTCTTTTTGTTGAGGTCCTTGTAGCATATAGGCTAGGCTGCTGTCCTCCGTATCCTTATATGGTGTTCCTGTATTTGTACGTTTTTGCTTCCCCTTCTTAATACAGGTATACATTCTCAAAAAAACCCTCCATCCTGAATCCAAATCCCATCTTCTAAGAAGCTTTCAAAATTCAAGCATCTATACAAGAAATATATGCAGGTGCTCTCATGGACCCAGGTTGAGCCTTGATACATGCTCTTAATTAAAAAAGCGGAGTGTGTACACTAGTCCTTCCCATCAAGTTTTTGTTTATTCAAGAATATTTGATAATGAATGGTACTAACGCAGGGACGCAAGATACAGCAACAATTTGGCGCTTCTCTAAGTAGTAAGGGCGACTTGCCATAACCTACCTTCTCTCCTCCTACCGATCCACTTCCAACACCAAATCTGCTGCTGTAATCCATCCTCTGCCAAGATTTGCTCCTTGATTGATTGTTGGTTGCATGATCTATCGATCCATCCTTTCAGCTCCACCTACAACCTTCTATTGCCCAAGATCCAATCGGGATTCCCTGCCCACTTCATTGCTTGGGGAAGCGCCGCCGACGGCGGCTCCCAAGCTCCATCCTGGGTCGGCTGCCACATCCGTGCCAGCAGCGTCGATCCTGCTCCTGGGGATCGGGTATCTCGCGGCCGTCGGAGAGCAGCGAGTTTAGTGCCTCCCTATTGCTCCTCTCATCCTCCTTCTTACCTGCATCCTCTCCACTTTCGTTAGTGCCATGCTTCGATCTGCATCGAATCATTCATTTCACCCCGTCAATCCTCAAGTCAACTCTGATAATCCAGTCCCGCTAACCGTGGATCCCACGCCCCCTGCCCTCTCACCTCCACCCATGCCTCTGGCTCCTCTGTGTCTTAATCCCATGCCCCCTGACAGCTCACCTCTGCCCATACCTATTACTCCTCCGCATCCCGCACCACTTTGTGATCCATCTCTGCAACCCTCCCCATCCAGTCTCTCGCACAATGGTGTTGTGCACCCTCCAGCTCGCGGTGCCCCTCCTCAGCAACACCTTTAGGTTCTTGCATCAGGCTCTGGCACGGGCCAATAGAGCGTCACCGATGCCATGACTCACCTCGCATGGAACTGCAGAGGTTCAGGTGGGAGCCTTCGCAGCTCAACCATGGCACACCATTCACACCTATTGGTTTCTACTAGAGCTCAAGTATGTTTCATATCAGAAACCAGGAATGCTTCTATAACTAAAACTGCCATTAAAAATCATTTCCACTGTAGCGATGCTTTTGTTGTTCCTTCTCAAGGCCAATCAGGTGCCCTTTGGCTAATGTGGACCAATAAAGTTGATGTCACTATCTTTGATCATAATCATCACTACATCTTTGCTTTGTGTGTAAATAAAATAAGCCACCAGCAGTATGGTTTAGTTTGCATCTATGGAGACCCCCATCATCATGCCACTAATGTTATCTGGGACCAAGTGTTGAACTTTGCACTCTTAATAGTAACCTTCCTATGTTTTGTATGGGTGACCTTAATGAACTTATGCATGTTAACGAGAAGTTAGGACCTACTTGTGCTAATGTCAATTGCATTAATGATTTTTGTGTGTATGTTAAACAATGCGGTTTTTTTGATCTTGGTTACAGTGGACCAGCATATACTTAGACTAACAAACGATTTTCTTCTGTTCCTACTTATGAAAGACTTGATTGTTGTTTAGGCAATACAGAATGATGTATGGCGTATCCTGCTACCACTATCTACCACCTCCCTTTGATGTACAGCGATCATGCACCCATCCTTGATGTTCTAAACTCTCAGCGCCCTCGGATTAATAAGCCTTTTTGGTTCAAAAATTGGTGGCTTATGGATCATTATTATCATAATATTGCAAAAGAAAGTTGGCAACGTTCTACTAATCATGATTTCTTGCAGAAAACAAAATTTCTTGTAGCTGACCTTAGGAAATGGAGAAAGAAGAAACCAAAAAACAATGATTTGCTGGCTCAGATTGCAAACCAACTACTTGACCAACAGATTCTGCACCCTTCCCAGCAAGACCATGGCCTGCAGTAGCAATTGCACGTGAAGCACAATGATCTAATGGCCAAAGAGGAAACTTACCACATTCAAAGAGCCAAAAAAAAGTGGGCAGTAGCTGAAGATAGGAATACTGCTTTTTTTCACAAAGCTATCATCAAAAGGAACAGGAAGAATCGTATCCCTCATCTCATTAATCCAGGTGGCTCCCATTCCACCACCCCTGAACAGATCGCTGATACTCTTGTTCTTTATTTTAGCAACATTTTCTCCTCCCAAAATAACAGACACCAGCCTCTCAGCTCTTCCCTTCCCACTACTACTAATCACTCTTCCCATAATGGCCATCCTGTCCAAAGCATTTAGGAAGAGGAAGCTATGCATAACAATGACATATTCACATACACTTATTCCACCCCTACAATTGATGAAGTTCATGATATTATCAGGCATATGAGAAGCAATGCTGCTCCTGGTCCGGATGGTCTCAATGCTGCCTTCTACAAGTCAGCATGGGATTGGGCCAAGGATAATATCTACAAAGTGGTAAAAGATTTCTACACTCATTCTTATATACCTAGTGAAATTAATTAAACTTTTATCTCTCTGATTCCTAAAAAGAACAATCCAACTACTCCTCAGGACTATAGGCCCATCAGCTTATGTATTGTCATTTATAAGATTATTACTAAATCTTTAGCTAACAGACTCAAAAACCATCTTCCTAATTTTACTAATCAAGCTCAGTCTGCTTTTGTTGCTCATAGGCACATCTCCTCTAATGTTATCATCACTCATGAGATCATTCACTCCTTTAATCTCAAATGTTAGAAGCACAATGCTTTTATTCTCAAAATTGATCTGGCTAAAGCCTTTGACATGTTGGAGTGGGACTTCATTGCAGCTGCTCTATGGAGATTAGGGCTCAACAATAATTTCATTAGACTAATCAATTCTTGTATCTTTTCTCCTACCTTTTCAGTGTTGGTTAATGATGAACCTACATGTCATTTCAACTCCCAAAGGGGACTAAGGCAAGGCTGCCCCCTATCTCCCTATCTTTTTGTCATTGCTATAAATGAATTATCTATTAGATTGCAGGAAGCTGTCCATCAAAGCAATCTTGCAGGCATTTCTTTAGGACCAGGCTGCCCACCCATCCACTCTCTTTTATTTACAGAAGATCTAATCCTTTGTGGCAAGGCGACCTTGGAAGAAGCTCAAACTATCAAGACAATTTTATATGACTTCTGTGCTCAATCTGGTCAGACTTCTAATCTCCAAAAATATGCTATTTCCTTTAGTAAGAATGTTGCTAATAGCATAAAAAATCAAATCAAAGGCATTTTTCATGTCCCTAATTTACTGCCTCATACTATGCATCTAGGTCATCCTATGATCTTTAACCATCATGACAAGAACCGTGATTATAGTTTTATTTACAACAAGTTCTTTGCTAAAATTGGCACTCTTAAAGCTAATAAGATCAACCATGCTGGTAGGCTACAGTACATTAAATCGGTGCTTTATTCGATTCTATCTATTACATGTCCACTGTGCTAATCTCTAAAACTTTTATTGAAAAGATTAATACCATCATCAGAAGATTTTGGTGGGCAGGGATTCAGGAAGAGCAAGACAGCAGCCCTATTGCCTATCGCTCCAGGGATGACACATGTGTAAACCCACTAAGCAAGGCAGACTTGTCATTAGGGACATGGAAACGATCAACAAGAGCCTCATTATTCATTCGGCTTGGAATATTGCCAACTACAAAGACCCCTTCCTCTCTGCTATCCTGAAAGCCAAATACTATCCCAATGACTCTTTCTGGAAAGTTTCTACTAATGGTCCTAAATCTATCTTTTGGTCCTCCATTATGCAGGTAAAGCACCATCTTTATAACAATGCCACTATCCAGATTCACAATGTCAATTCTTCCATTTGGTCCACTCCTTGGTCCCCTGTTTGGAACAATATTCATCATCACTTGCTTATGCCTGTCACTAATCAGCCTCTTCCTACCACTGTTTCTGATCTTTGAATTCATGGAACCTAGGATTGGGACCATCATAGGCTCTCTACTACTTTCACTCAGCAGGCTGCCCAAATTATTAAAAATACCCCCGTTGTAAATTCCCCCCAAAATGACATTCTCAGATGGGCTCCTTCCCCTAATGGTCATTGTACTACCAAAGCTGCTTACAGGTACCTTGCAACTCAAGGATCATCAACTCCCTGACCAAGGCTCTAGAAGCATTGGTCCTGCTGCTAATCAAATACTTCAAAAGGTATAGAAAAGAAAAAACATTCCTCCTCTTCTTAAAACTTTTGCCTGGAGACTTATCAGAAGAGCTATTGCTACTGGAGAACGGGCTAGAAGATATTCCACCCATATTGACCAACATTGTACTTATTGTGGAGCCATTGAAACTGATAACCATCTTTTCTTCTTATGTCAATTATCTAGACAGGTATGGGCCACTGCCAATCCACCTATACTAACTCATGTTGTCAACACAGATGAGGATGGAGTACAACTTTCACTTCCTTTGCTTATTACTGATAACCCTTTTGATTTTACCATTTGCAAAACTCTCTTCATATTATGGTACATTTGGAAAGCACGCAATGACAACAGATTCCAAAGAAGAACATGGAGCCCCTTCCAGGTACATCAAGCTGCCAATGCCCATATGCAAATCCATCTTACTGTCCTGGAGGAACAAGCCAGCAATGATGCTGCACTTGCATCTCCAATAGCCATCCCTGGTGGCCACTCAAGTGCAGGAGCAAGTCGACAACCTACAGGGGTCGATCGACCTACTGCTCATTCCTAGAGCCCTGCCTGTACCCACCATGTTGTTGCTGCCTCAACATCTCAGCAAAACATGGCCTCCAACCAAGGTATGAACATTTCCTTTGCAGGTTTTTACCGCACAGAACTTCATGGACAGGCTCCTGATCTAGGAACCATCGACGCTGGATGGCTAGCGCTTCTACACAGATGCTGCCACCACTCCAGACCACTTAGGACAAGGAACCAAGGCTGTTGGACTTGGTATTTTTCTTGTTAATATGCAGGTTGATCCTCCACATAGCATTTTCATAAAGGCGGCAATGAGGTCTTCTTCCTCAGTTCTAATGGCGAAGGCTGCTGCCATGGTACTAGCAATAAAGGTGCTCAATATTTTGCAAGTTCAGCAGGGTACTATCTTAAATGATAATCAGCAGATGGTTCACTTCCTCAATGGAATTGATCTTGAGCACCCTCCGGATTGGCGAATCAAACCCCTTACTCAGATCATCAGTTCATCCATGCAAGGCACCGCCGTTGCAATTCGAAGGGTGAACAGGAGACTCAACTAGATGGGTGATTCTTTAGCCAAGCAAGCTCTTTTAGCTATTCAAACAAATCACATTAGTTCCAATGGTGTTTGCGTTCATGCACACCATGAGCATGAGTGTCTGTTGCTTTCGGCGCTTCAAAATGTAACCATTAACGATGTAATGGTTCTAACAGCTAGTCGTTGTTAATAAAGATATTATGTTTCATTGCCAAAAAAAAGAATATTTGATAATATTGCATATATAGACTAACATATAGAAGGAGCGGCACCGTGTATAGAACAAACGGCGGGCGTGACCTTTCTAGGATCCTCTCGTATCATTAGGCTTCACTGTGTATAAGTTAACCATAATAGGTGACCTGGGGCTTGTGGTTCCAATGTTGCCGACCTGGGACGATGCTGGCTGTTCGATCTACCTTCAACTAGTACAATACTAGCTACTATTTTTTTTCTCGAGAAAAGAAATGATATAATGTAGGAGTAGCTTTCAGCGCAAGCATATTGGCGCGTTTTGAGAAACGACGGCGATTAGACTATCACTAGTCGCAGGTTTCGAAAGATTGCAGTGCATCTTAGCTTATGGTTAGCTGCATTATGTATATAATATATGGGGTGCTTCTTGGAGCTGATAGCTAGATTACTGTCTTCCTAGCTTAATTTGCCGTTCCTAAAATAAAATAAAATGCACACAGTTATCACATCTCATAAGACGACAAATAGAGCTTCTAGATTTTCGTTGGTCTATCTTAGCTTGACCGTACAAATGTAACGCCTCACTATACACTGTCATGGTTCCAATTTAAGGAGTCCCAAAAGTAAAACACAGCTAGCACCTTAACGGCTTCGCTTTGATTTTCTGTGGAGCAAATTAGTTTGGAATGGTTACGAGAAAAAACATCAACAGAAATGCTGAGATTTAGGGATTTTCTCCACCAATAAGAATAACTTCTTCTACCTTAAAAAGCAATGCCTAAAGTGAGGTCCTACCTAGCTAGGCACATGAATTTTGAATTCCTTAATCACATAAAAGTTGTATATATAGGTGTTTAAAAATAACTAGTATTTCCGTTACGGGGGTCTTATTTTATATATATAAACCTAGCTCATGGGGTCTTCGTTATGTCATGTTCCCAAAATAGCATAGAACTAAAAGTAAACGTTAATAAGGTCTGTTTGGATGTTGCAGTTTTAGAAAATTATAGTATCATAAAATTGTGGTTTTATAAGATAAAGAAACACAAAAACCGTGGTCTAGCTCATTTGAAAGACATTCTCTCTTCTTTTGCTAAATCCTCTGGGCTCAAGGTTAATTTTCACAAAACCATGATGGTCCCTCTCAATACTACGCCTGAAAGCCCAATCTCTTGCTCACCTTCTGGGTTGCACTATTGGTGATCTACCTTTTACTTATTTGGGTCTGCCTCTATCTCTTACCAAACCATCTGTTGCTGATTTCTGGCCTTTGACTACCAAATGTGAGAGAAGACTTGTGGCTTTATCTTCTTTCCTCAATGAGGCAGGTAGACTCCAACTTACTAATGATGTTCTCACTGCCCTTCCTATGTTTGCCATGTGTAGCTTCCTTCTGCCAAGGACCATTATAGAACAGATTGACAAATTTAGACGTCATTGTCTTTGGAGGGGTTCCAATATTAATAGTAAAAAGCCTCCAAAAGCAGCCTGGCCTATCTACTGCCTACCAAAAGGAGGGTTAGGCATTCTCAATATCTCTATCCAAAATAAAAGCCTATTATTAAAACATCTCCACAAATTTTTCAACAAGGACTCAGCTCCCTGGGTTCACCTTGTGTGGAATAAATGTTATTCTAGATCTAAGCTCCCTTCCTTTGAAGTTAATTTCATGGGTTCCTTCCGGTGGAGGGACATTCTGAAATTACTCTCTAAATTCAAGGATATGATATCAGTTACTATCAAAAATGGTTCCACTTGCTTACTTTGGCATGATTCCTAGAATAACAATCCCTGTAGCCAACAATATCCTGAGCTTTTCTCTTTCGCTAAAAATGATAAAATTTCCGTTGCCACTGCTGCTTCTATCCCTGATTTCCACTCCCTTTTTCATCTACCCTTTTCACCTGAAGCCTATCAGCAATATCTTGACCTCTCTCTGACCATGTCAAATATCCTTCCTTCAACTGAAAATGATAGTTGGAGTTACATCTAGGGTCAAAACTTATTCTCTTCTCATAGAATTTACCTTCATCTCATTGGTCATCATCACCCTCACCCCTCTTCCAAATAGCTTTGGCAGTACACCTCTCAAAATAAGAGAAAATTCTTTTTTTGGTTGCTCCTTAAAGACCGTATCAGCACTAGATCCCTTCTACGTCGTAAACAAATGCATCTCCCTTCCTACAATTGTGTCTTATGTCATTATGGTGCGGATGAAGACCTTCATCACCTTTTCTTCAATTGTTCCTTTTCCACCGCTTGTTGGTGGAGTATATATTCGGGTAAAGTTCACTTTAGGACCTCTAACTATCGCAAAAGTCTGATTTTCAACCTCCAACTTTAAAACCGGATAACATTGGCCCTCGAACTTTTGAAAAAGTTCACTTTAGGACCCTGGGCGGTTTTGCTGGCGGTTTTGCATGGCACTGTAGCAGTGCTGATGTCAGCGATGACATCAGCACTACTTTTTAATTTGCGAATTGATATCTTTTTATTCGGAGCTCCAAATATAACAAATAATATATCAATTTTGATCATCTCGACGAGCTCTTTGCAATGATGTACTCTGTTTTATTATTTGAGATAAATTTATTCCATAAAAAATTAAATATTTCTACTAAATAAGTAAGAATAACAAACCTCGTAGAATTTGTTAAATAAATAATATTTTTGTTATCATGTAACATGGAATGTTATCTTTTTAGATTCATTTGGCCATAGAATATATAAGTTTGACCATTTTTGAAATGCAATAATTCAAAACTTGTTTTGTAGAAATATTTAATTTTGTTTTGTAACAATAATTCATTCGACCATAGAATTTATATTCTTCATGATTATTTGTATATGATTTTGTAAGGTAGTCTTATCTCCGAATCGAACACATGATTGTCACGAACATATAAAAAGAAAAGAAACATTCCCCTTTTTTGAAAATAGAAGAAAAAAAAAGTGGATCGACGCTAGATGCATGCTCGCTCTTTCAGCCGCACTTGTTCGATTTCAAACCTACTGTTCCGCCCTGTACGTGTTGTCAAAGGGTGGGGAAAAGGAAAAAAAAATAGAGTTTGGTGAATGCAATACTGCATCGCCAGTATTGCAATCTTGTCGGATTGATTGCAGACAAGATGTCAAAAAGAAGGACAGACACGCTTCACAAACAAAAAAAATATGGAGCTTAGGCATTATTAGATAGAACATAAAGGAAGTTATTTTGGCCTACACTAATTATACATATATAGCGGCGGCACTCTGTGTAACAACCCTAAAAATCCGAGCTATAAATTTTTTTTTCGAAAAACCTATGAGTGATGAGTGTAAAATATCATCATCTACCCTAAACATGTCGTGCATGACATCCTATGCAATCATAGCATGATCAATGTGTCATAGTAATATGCCTTGATCAATGTTTCACATGTTGTTTCCAAATGTTGCAATAGCTATACCTTCTATGTTTCAATAGTTGTCATGTCATGTTGCATTAATATGTGATTTGGTTTTTATTTGATTTATGTGATGTTAAATAAAATGGACCCACAATATTTATTTATGTGATAAATAAATATATTTTGTGGTAAATATACCCAACTTGACCTATGACCTCTAAATATGCCATGAAGTATTTTACAACATGCTATACAAGTGTATATACATATATTTGAAAAATGGAAAAGAGAAAGAAATAAAAAGAGATAAGGAAAGAGCCATCTGGTCCAGCAAGCAAACTAGCCCAGCCCCGGCCCCGCTTCTCTCCTCCTCTCTCTTTCCCATCGCGTCCGATCGGCCCAGCAAGCTGGCCCAGCCGCTCGCCCGCCCTCTCTCTTTCTCCCCGCGCCGAACCGGCCCACCAGGCTAGCAAGGACCCGCGGCCGTCCGCGCCACACCGAGCCGCCGCCGAGCCGCTGACGGTGGGGCCCGCCTGTCATACCTTTCCACGGTCCCCCACCAGCCGCTCGCGCCCGACGTCACCAGTGTCAAGCGCTGCTCCCCGCGTCGCCCCTAAGCAAGCCCCCTCGGCCGCTCAATCCGGCCCTCCGCCTCATCGACGCGCACCCACTAGCCACCTGGCCAGACCACCCGACACCAAGATGCCCATGGCGCGGGTGAAATTCTGCCCGTGCGTGCGCACATACGCTGCCGCCGCGGTGAACTATGCTGCTGTAAAGCAATTCAGCACCCAGCACTGCTAGCCCCTCTCGCAGACCCCTGGACCCAGCCAAGCTCCCCACCGGGTGACATGGACCACTCCCTGGCCGCCTGATCGAGCTCCCTCGCCCGATCACCGTTCGCCAGCCACCTACCTCTGCTGCTTCCCTATAAGAGCAAGGTCCCGGTGCCCTAGGGCTTCCTAGCCGCCGCCACCACTCTGGTGGTGTCCAATTTCGCCATTAGCCTGCTCAATTTGGGGAAGAAGGGGAGGAAGGAGGAGAAGGGGCGGGGAAGAGGAAGAACAAGCTCCGCCGCCGCCGGAGAAGAAGGAGGAGCGCCACTGCGGAGCTGCTGCCACTGCGGAATCATCGAGGACGAGGAACCGGAGCTGAACCGAGAGCCGAAGCCGGAGTTGGACCTGTACCGCACCTACATCCTCATCAACGACGGTGAGCGTCGCCGTGTACCCCTCTTCCAAACCTTCGCCTTGTGCTTCGGCCATGGCACTCTGCCTCGGGAGCGCGTAGGCCGAGAGCTCCACTGGTCTCCCTTGGACACACCACGCACGCACACACACACGGACCGACCGAGCCAAGAGGACAACGGCGCCAAGAGGGCACCGGATTGGAACACCGCCATGCCTGCCGCCACGCGCCGAGTGCCACCGCGGTGAAGCCACCTTGCTGCCTCCTCGTTGAGCCCCGAGCCACTTCGACATTGGATCTATGACCACCTCAGCGAGGCGCACCCGTTGCGCCCGCTAGCCCCTTGGAAGCCACACCAAAAAGCCACGAGCGCGAGGCTATGCCAGCGCACCACCGCGTGGATCAAGAAGGCACCGAGGAGCACCACCGTGACGAGCTGCATCAGCTGGAAGAGAAGATGGAGGCCGAGGGAGCCTCTCTGGGTGCCGTGCTGCGCACCAAGGCCTCGTCGGAGCTCCGCCGTGGGAGATGCTACCCACGCGGACTCCGCCGTGGATTTAGGTCGCTGTCGGTGCATCGGGGAGGTGCTACATGACCTCAATCGCACCCCTGCGCACCGCTTGGACCTGGACTGAGTCACCCGCGAGCTGCAGCCATGCGCCGTCGCCGTCGAGCCACCGTCCTCCGTAGAGCACGCCGTCGGGAACCAAGCTGCCAACTTGAAGACCACCTTCGTGTTCACCATGGCGTCCTGGAGCTGATGGGAAAGAAGATGAAGCCGGAGGACCACCGTGGCACCGGGAATCGAGGATTCCTCACCGCCGTTGAGCCCCGGCGTCGGGTTGGAGAAGCAGAGGAAGGGGATGGATTGGAGAAGCAGATGGTGGACGCGGTGTTCATGGACCCGTGACGCTGTACGTGGGACCAAAAGGAGTTGGTGCACCACGGACCAGCTTGTGGACTGCATGGACCCGAAGAAACACCCGTGCACCCGGCTCATGTAAACTAGAGACGCTAACAGTGGGCCCAGCAGGCACCGGAGCACCGTGGACCGAGAGCCATGAACTGAGCCCGATTTGAATCTAGAGCAGTGACGTGGCAGCACCAGAGCGTGCCACGTGGCAGGCCCGGTCTGGCCTAGATCCGGCCCATTAACGGCCGAATAACGGCCTGTTAACGGCCTAGTGGGGCCTACCTGTCAGTTGACCATTGACTGTTGACTGCTGACGTCAGTAGTGACGTTACCCCGAACCCACATGTCAGGCAACCGTTGACCCAGTCAATGCTGACGTCAGCATGATGTCATCTGCCATGTCAGCCGCTGTGTTGTCTCTGTTGGACCCACGCGACACGTGGACCAATCACAGGCTGCCATGTGTCAGCACCAGAATAAACCAGTCCTTTTCTTTTTTAGAAAATGGTTAAATCTTTATAAAATCATAACTAATTCATACGAGCTACGAAAATTATGATCCACATATCCAAATTTTTTATAAATCGAGCTCTACCTATTTTTACTATGTTTGAGTGCATTTGGATCTTCTATTTGGCATTCGTTCTTTGTGTTAATCTATAGGGGTCGCTTCCGCGATCATTAATTCTCGGTTACAGGCTCGAGCGAGGACAAGTCTGATGACAGTGATTACCAGGAGAAGTCCGACAACTACGTCAGTGAAGGTGCCACATCTCACCCAACCTCGTAGATCCCATTACGCATGGCAAATGTAGTATGACTAGTGCTTTATTTTCTGTTGCTATAACATGGATCGCCTGTGCTAGGATTACATGGTAGATAAAACTTGATGAGCCCTACCTTGTTGTAACCTATCACCTGCTTACCCGTTGTTATGTTAGCCACTTTCTTATCTGCTATATTTATATATATATACTTCACTCGCTTACATTTTGATGCGACGTGATGAACCTTGGAAAGGCCTGGAGGGTGCCAGGCTGGAGGTGTGTGAGTTGATGGATCAGATGGGCTTGTGAGCTGATGATGCTGTATCTGGGTTTGGGGTAGAGCTTACGGCAGGGAGTAGGGTGAGGGTTGAGTTGATTGAGCCGGGATCTACGACGAGCTTATGGAGCGAGTCTTGCCGGGGAATGGATCTAGATATTCCCATGAGTAACAGTCTGTGGCGGACTAACTCAGATGTGTTGGAGAGTCCTGGGTGGAAGCCTCTGAGGGGTGGAAGCCAGGAGGAGTGTGCTGTGGTAGCACGTTAAATGGGAACCCTGATGAAGATATCCCGGCTTGGTCATATTTAGGAACTGCTGCGCTGGTATCCGGACCTTAGGAATCTCTTGCTTTCCACTCGCTTCCCATGGGGAGGAGACGGCCGAACCACTGGATAGATCGATGTCACTACTGCTAGGCGAGTAGTGATAGGAAGGTATATGCATGGGATGGAGCTAACACCCTACCGAGACGATCATGGCACCCTCTTCGGGAGCGGGTACGTGGCATGGCATCCTCTACGGGAGCGGATACATGCTCTCTTCACAGTTTCAGCGATCCAGAGCTGGATGGTAGAGTAGCATCGTTCTATGGTAGAAGGCGCCCGGAATCTGCCTAGGTGGTGATCAACACTGATGATGGTTATCTAGTGGATTAGTAAAACCTCTGCAGGGTGTATGGTTGATCGATCGATACATACGCCAATTCTTTGGCTATGGACCATTCCTTAGGAGGATGCACCGGACTAGAGAGTGAAGTGTTCTGTCACCCCCCCCTCCCTCCCTGAGTGTGATTTCCGGCCGTAAGCCAGATTGAGGGCTGCGGGCCGCTGAGATAAGCCGAGTGGGAGTTGGCTTGTCAACTTGAGTCTGAGATGGTGTTGAAAGTATGGGATGGTGCTTCAGAGATGGATGGTGATGGATGGTGTGGGATTGGGAATGTGTTTAAAACTTGATTACTATATTATTTCTATACCTGATTACTTGCATAGAAAAACCCCAGCCTTTATAGGTTTCTTTTGATATATCTATTTTTGCATCCAATTACCACAAAGAAATGCATAGGGTGGGAGTGGCCAGTACAAATCGTACTGAAAATTTGGTTTCAGGTTCAAGGAGTGAGTACTCTTCTGGGGAGTACAGCGATTGAGAGTTTCGTGCCTACGCTCAAGATTGGATTGGAGATGATAACTTCCGCACCTCAAGCTTTTAATTTTATGCTGCATAAACTCTGATTCCGCCAAATGACGATGTAATAAGTTATTATAAATCTCTCTATTACACTATTTTATTCGATTTATGGATTATGGTATTCAACTGTTATCGGGTACTGTGATTTAAATGGTCATGTTATACTTCGACTCTCACTCTGAACTAAAGCGATAGCGAACCCAGCCAGAAGTACACAAGCTTCTTTCCACCGCCTAATGGGTGCTGAATGTTGGTGCGTTGTTTGCCTCCAGAGTTCAGATCGTCACACCACACCACGTCTTGTGAAAATATGTCCCAACAGATCGGAGAGCAGAAGATCACCTTTTTTTAATGTTAGTGGAGGGGCAAAGCCCCTACAGGAAATATATTAAAAAGATGGGTGAAATCTCATAAAATACATAATGTTCAAATTGGATCATCTCATCATCCTGTATTTTGGGCATATTATAGTCAATATAGTGCATTTCGGGTCAAAGCTCAGCAGACCATACAAACCTTCATCAAGAAAAGAAAACTCAACAAAAGAAAGAACGGAAAAGAGAAAAAGATGGTGCTACTCCATTTCTGAGAGCAATACAGGCCCATTTAGCATGAGATGCAGAGTTAGGCAGGCCTAATCTAATATTTGTACATCTCCAGCAAAGGCTCCGAAGCGACCCAATCGTACTAAGAGCCAGAGGCGAGCCTAGAACGCTTGCGCGCGACCTCGTGACGATGGGCCAGCCGGGCTTCTTTCATCTTCACGCGGGCTTAGAAAGAGGTATCTTAATTTTCTTGGAGAACTTGTGTTGGGAAAACAAGAAAAAATAGAAGACATGCTTCTTTCTTGCCACGATCAAGGTCAGGTAGCTGGGGTTTTTTGATCCGAGATAGTGATGTAGATGTAGTGGTATCAGGAAGAGGAAAGATAGATCACCTCCTAAACGCTTTTCAGGCCGAACTCATTGCGTGTCTATATGGGATTCAATCAGCTATTGATCTGGGGATCGGCCAGCTTATTGTTGATACTCATGCAAAGATGGTTGTCTAGGCCGTCACTACTAATAATTATATGATGATGCCGCTGTAGGTTTTTTGGTCATTGAAATAAAGTTGTTAGTGTCATCTGCTTTCATTAGTTTTGAGTGCTCTTTCAAGAGCCGTGATTGTAACAGAGCAGCTCATGAACTAGTTGTGTTGGGTCGTTCGTGTAATCAAGGGGAGAAGCAAATTGGTTGCTCAATTCCTGAATCCATTTATGTAATTGTCGCTAACGAGCTGTTGAGTAATAAGAGTACACAAAGTTTCAATAAAAACAAACCAGTAAAAGAAGTAGATATGCTCAAAAAAAAGTGAGAGAAGCAGAGAGCACACGAAACCTAATGGAACTTATTGTACGTGCATTGCAGACACGGGATTGAATTCTACAAGTTAATTACACTACGGCCATGCAACTTATTAGGATCTCAATCAAAAGCAACGGCAGATACACAAATTACTTGTGCAAAAAAACAGTTCGAGAAACAACAGAACACTGCGACAGAAAATTAGCCAAATAACCTATGTTTGGAATTATAGTTACTTTGGCGTTGTCTAAAGTCAAGCTTCTCTAAATTATTAAAGTTTTTTTATAATATAAAATATATTAACATTTATAAGTTGGATCAAATGCTCAGTCAAAACAAATTTGATATAGAGTTTAATTCATGTAGCAAGGCATGAAAGCCACTAAGCCAACAGTAGGCATGTTCCATGGCGTGGTAGCAGTTCCTAAAAAAAAAATTATTGTACAAGAAGAAATAGGCATCACTGTTGTTTGAGCTGCTGAACCCATGATACTGTAAACAATACGCAATAAAAGTGGATGAAGGAGAGTAGTATATTGAATGAATGACTCTGCCTCTTCAATTTTATTCTTTCAATCATCACTTTGATTCGTTCCCAGTTTTTTGTGAGGAGGGATGCTAAATAACTCTAGTTTTCTAAGCATCACTTTGAAACAACATTGCGAAGGGTCTAATGCACGTCAAATCGCGACAGCATTGTAAAATAAGCTTTTGTATTGGCACAAACATGATGCATGATACGTCTGCCTCTCTTCATGTTGTGTCATCCTAATCACATCTCCTGGGAATATCTTTTTTTTTCTGTTCATCTTATTTATTAGTATAAAAATAGTGTTTCAGACGTATTATGCCTACTAGGGGCGCTCTGCCGCCGTTTGCCTTGTGCCTTGGAGGACGACGTCAAACGGCATGTCGGTCCAAGTGTCGTCGAGGTGCCGCGCGCACGCCGGCTGTTGTGCTTCGTACACCGCAATCGCCATGACGGCGGGGAACCCGGCCGGCCGAATCGGCGCCGGAGGCCGGTGGCCGTCAGGCACCAGCCCATGCCGTCCCCTGTCTAGGCTGGGGCACCCGCACCCATGACCCAACGACCACAAGACAAAGCCTCACCCAGGAGCAGTGGCCAGACCACATCCGTACGCGCGCCATGCTCTCCGGTCTCCACCGTCCCTCGCTCGGTCGCTCCCGCTGGGGCTTGGGCAATTGGCCGGCGAATCCACCCAATCGCGCGGCGCTGCCGGTGGTGTTCGCCGACCCCACGCGCGTGCGCGGCCACGGCGGGGCCGGAGACGGCGCGGTGTGACGCGTGGGGGCACGTTCCTTCTCGCGGCGCGGCGCGCACGAGGAAGGGAGAGGCCCGGTCAGATCGGGTCCCATGCGATGCGACTCGGTTCGTCGCCCGGCGGTGCGGTCCTTCCGCTTCTGGTGTGATGAATGAATGCGATTGCCGGTGGTGATCCCCGATCGAGTACGCGCGATGATCCAGGAGATGCCATGCCACCCTCGGTTAGCCAGGCACGCGCACGTCACGGCTCCGTGTGCCTGACGAGTGACGATCGGCGGGCGGGGCGGCCCACAAATCGTGTCGTCGTATACTCGTACAGTATGTGGCTATGCCAAGGCCCTTGTTGTCCCACAAACGGAAGGAAAAGACGCTGCTGCGTTTCTGAACTGAACGTGGGTGCCGGGCCACTTCAGGAGTAGCGTACTCCTACCTATCATGCAGCAGCTTCATGAAACCACTGGAGCGGAGACAGCTGGTATATACTTCGACTCCCAGAAGAAACGCAACGTGACTACGGCACGGCGGATGTGTGCGCCAGTGCATGGCATACGCACTCGCGATAGCGTCAATCCCGTTCCGTGACCGTGAGGGCACCGCACGAGCCGAGTTTCTCCAAAAGCAGACACAAGCCAGGTCGTAGTCGACATTGGGGCCCTGGTGGACATGGCGCCGTGTATGTACGGTGCGGTGCGGATAAAAAGCAGAAGCTATAGCTGCGTCGCCAAAGCCCCCAACAAATTGAATGCGGTCTGCGGCAGCATGGCGCAGCCGGACGTGCGTCGGCGTCGCCGTTTGGCCGCGTTCCGTGCATGGCCCCACTTGCTTGTCTGTCTCACTGAGACAAGAAAATAAGTAAAATGTTCTCGGATTTAGGCCCGTGAGGTAGGCGGTCTTTGTCGATCTGTGTCATTACCGCGTGTTACCGTGTGTACGTGACCATCGGCAAAACTTAACTTGGAGAGCGCAGATGGGAGCTGCCGTGCACAATAATGGATCACGCCACGTCGCCAAACCATGCCTGTACACAGTGGTGGATGCAGGAAGAGAACATACGAGGGGATAAACAATGGAGGTTTAGAGCTAGAGTTAAAAATTAATAGTGAATTTGAGACTAACAACAGTAAATTTAGTGGAGCAATCATGCTTAAGGGGGAGCTGGAGCCCACCCAGCCTCCTCTTTGGATCCGCCCCTGCCTGTACAATCGCCTGAGGTGCACCACGGCCTGCCTTCCGTTACAATTTCTTGGATAAAAAAAACCTTTATGTGGTGTAGTATCTCTTACCCCACTTTCAAAATGCGCTCATGAACTAACGGTTTACCTCTCGTAAGAGCAAGTATAATTATAGGTTGTAAGCTGGCTAAATATTGATATGAAGGAGAAAAATAAAGAGAGAGGAGAAACAGACGATACACTTATAGTCGGCTTGGGCACAAAAACCAATAAACCCTATAAGAGATTATGTATTAATAATGAAGGTTTGACCTAGTGATGTACTCCCTATGTCAAATAAAATGGTTTGGCTTTTCTAGACTCATAATTTATGTTATTATGCATTTAGGTATAGTGTACGTCTAAATAAAAAAAAGGTATGCCCAGTGCCATAGGCTCCGGTATTGCGGGGTCTGGGGAACGGAAAATAGCCAGCAGTCATCCCTGCACAAATGTGTAGAGGCTGAGGCTTGAACCGGAGACCTCTTAGTCACAGACGGTAAAGCTCTACCGCTTGCACCAGGACCGCCTTCAGTGTATGTCTAAATAGCAAAAATAATATATCTAGAAAAAACTAAAAGGGATTATAATTTGGTACCGATCCCTTTATCCTAAACCTGAAGCAGTGCAACAATATACACCTAAAATTCGGTAGCACCATAAAGACCACTAGTCTAATGTACATGGATTCATTCAGATATTTTGGGCACAAAAGGTGGCTTTCGGTCCTGAAAAATGTCATCAAGTCAGTGAGAGGAAAATGGGGATTGACTGCTTGAGAACCCTAACCTGGAGGGTCAATGTCGTCGTGTTTGTCAACATTGGAAGAGGACGTCATCATTTATTTGCATTGGCAAATCGATCGTTTTCACTGAATTTGCATACTGGTCCTGGTCGACACTCGCATCAAGTGCTACGGCTACGCGTAGCATGTAAGGCAGTATCGTCAGTGTAAACCATCAAGAAAGCTGCGCCTGTACGGTACTTCCAAGTAGAAGATGCACAACAGCTGTCATCTGTTAAGCTGTGATGTCGAAATTAAGCCAGTAAAATACTGTAAACCACACGGTACGGGTCATTAGAGAGATGCAGACAGGCACAGCTGCACCGGTACCGCGCTGCAGGTTTTGCAGTCGTCCTCTTTCCGTGCGTTTGGTCGCGGGATCAGCGGGTTGAAATGGTTTTAACTCACGTCTTGGGATGACTCTAACCTTAATTTATTTAGTTGCGAGAATAAGTTTGATCCCTTTTCTGTTTAGTTGGAGAAATGAGATAGGGTTGAATCTATCCCATTTTCTGTTTGGATGGATAGATTGAATCAGAACCTGTATATGGTCGTCTTTCTACTGAAATGGTGAGGTTACCCTTCAAACATATAATTTATGCTCAACACATACATAGCATTATTTCATTAACAATATTTCATATAATTCTCACACATGGTAATTTTATCAGCAACTCCAAACATTTGAACAACCAACATATAATTTATGCTCAACACATATCAATAGTTTATATGCTTGCACCATGCATCAAGGAACAACACACAAAATAATAAAATAGGCACATATAAAAGTCTTGGCCATATTAGAAATAAAAGTCTTACGCCATATCCATAGGCACCTTACACATCAATATCAAGTCCGATGCTTGCACAATGCATCAAATTCAAGCCTTACACAATATATAGCAAGTTCAAGGCTTGCATATAGCAAAGTACAAGCTTACTTAGACCACAAATATAAAGTTCTATGTGGTACTAACAAAAGAACCATCCCATGACTCTAACTTACCCTTACTGCTTAGGGTAGTTCTCAGCGATGTGCTTTGCAACCCAATTGAGTTTATATTTAAAAGGCAAGGAGTTGAAAGCTCTTGCTATGCGAGGATGTTGGACCAAGTAGGAATGGTAGAAGGATAAGTGAGCCGAATCGAAACAGTCATACCCATCACGTTGTCATACAAATCAGATGGCACATCATTGTCAGATTTTTCCGCTTCCTTTATCGCCTTGGCCAACTTGACACTTCCCCCTTTAATTGCAGCCACCAATGGATCTTGGTCAGTCATGGCCCTCTTCTTGCCCTTGTCCTTCTTCTTAGGATTGGTGGCCTTGGTAGCTGATGAAGTTGTTGCATTGTCATCTTAAGTTGCATCCCTATCACTCTGTACCTCCATCCTCTGCATCGTCCCAGTCATCTGTACTTTCTTCCTGTGTACCTAGAGGCATACTTGAATCCTTTACAAACTTGCCTGTAACCATGGTACTCTCAAATATTATGTTCATCTCCACAAAATGTTGTAGGCTTGTTTAGAAAATCAGTATCAGACTTGTGATCCTACAATATATGTATAATTTTAGCAACTATTATGTGAGAACTAATAATTTAGCAACTATAATTCAGCAACTATTAGTATATATGAGAACTAATAATTCAGCAACTATAATTATATATATGTGAGATCTAATAATTCAGCAACTATAATGTACCTTAATATGATTGTTGTAGTGCTCATCATCAAGAGTTATAGTGTAGGTATCTTCATTCCAACCAGCAGCACTCAACCCACGAAGGTCACATATTTTATGAAACTTCTTTTGCTATGTCTTAAGGTGGTTCTTAATCTGCTGATCACTGCGCACAATGCCAAATTTCTGTTGGAGAGCCTTTGCACATCCATTGTAGTGAACCATCTTGAAGGTGGATGAAGTCTTGGTGCCATTAATCACTAAATTGGCAAGGTATTCGAGCATGTAGGCTGACCAAGTGAGAGCCCAAGTAGCATGACCAGCAGTCCCTGCAACACCCTCTGGATCCATTCCCCTACAAAATAGACAATGCAATATATGTCCTCAAATAATAATGCCAACAAAGTAGGAATCAATGTGTAGGAATATGTCCTCAAATACAATTTCAGCCATCGAATACAATTATTACGTTGTCCAATCAAATAAAATACAACACAAATTACACACCAATACTAGTTTCCATGGCTTATACGGTCTGCCCACATTTGGTCAGCCAAGCCTTGCCTAAATGCTAGCATAATGGCATTCTTACTTGTTGTCCCAGCATATGTGGTGTGTTGGGTGTCTTCATCGTTGTCAATTGGTACATTGAATTCATCACTCCCATCTTCTATCACCCAATTATGAATGATGCAGCAAGCAACAACAATATCAACTTGAGTTTCATAAGGAAAAAAGGAGAGGCATCATCAAGTACTTTGAATCTCCTTTTTAGTGCTCCAAATGCTTGCCCTACTATGATTCTCAATGAGCAGTGCCTACGGTTGAACAATTCCTTCTCATTTTGCACCGGATTGCTCCCCCATTCATTCAAGTGATATCGTACAGCCCGAAAAGGAGGTAAAATAAAAGTTTAGCTCCATATCGAGCATCAACTAGGTAATATTTACCTAACATATGATGCATAGTTAGGTTACATCAACCCGGTAACTCATCAGGGAACACATCTGGAAATTCACAGACCATGGGTATATCTTCGATCTCTTTCACAGAAGTGGCACATATCTTTTTAACAGTCCTCTTAAGAGTTGGAAGTTGGATAAGAAGTTGAGATTTACAATTAGGTATGTTCACTCTCACAGTTCTATTCAGGATGTCAATCACAGCGCCATGCCGTTTCATCCAATTCATACCTAGGATCACATCTATATCCTGATCCTTTAATATTATCATATTAGTGGGAAAAATATACCCACCCAAACTTATAGGCACATCGTGTACCATTTCTTTAGTACACATACGCCACCCAGGCGATTGTATAAAGAATTGTTCTTTTGTCCCCATTGTTGGGATTTCATGTATCTTAACAAATGTACCATTGATAAATGTATGAGATGCACCAGAATCAAAAAGTAGAATTGCAGGATGATCAGCACCAGGGAATGTACCAATCATAACCAGTTCTCCTTCTGGAATTTCTCCAACTTGAGTGTAAAACACCTTGCCAACCTTTTTCTCATTCTTTCCCTTCTGCACATTTTGATTTTCTGCCTTATTTTGAGTTTGTGGTTGTTGTGGTGCAAAGGCCCTGGGAACATAGGAATTATACTGCCTTGGATGCGGGCAGTATCTTGCAAAATGACCAGTCTTTTCACAATTGTAACATGGGTAACTTTGTGGCTGAGAAGTAGGGTTACGAATACCAGGGGCATGCGGCTGTCTTGGATAAGGAAGAGCAGCAGCAGGATGAACGAATGTCTGTTGCTGCGCTTGGTATTGTGGTGGACGGTAAGAAGGACGGAAATGGTTTTGGGGATGATAGATTATCTTCTGGCGCTTTTGATTTTCACCAGAAAATCCCGAGGTTACCATTTTCTTCTTCTTAGCTTCCATGTGTTGACGGTTCTTTTCTTCATAAGATATAGCAATATTTACCATCTCATGGAAGGTAGCATTTGGGTTCCCAGTCATCATCCTCTGAATCTTGCTATTCAGACCCCTGAGGAAACACTCTTTCTTCTTACGGTTAGTACTGATATGATCAGACGCATATTGGGACAAATGATTGAATTTGCCAAAGTATTGCATCACTGACATATCACCTTGCCTCAGGGAAAGAAACTCTTCAAATTTTATAGTCATGATTCCCTCAGGAATAAAATATGCACGGAAAGCTTCATGAAACTCAGCCCAAGTAATACGATGACCTTCAGGCTGAGCAGCGATAAAGTTTACCCACCAGGCTCCTGCAGTACCTCTCAACTGCTGGGCTGCAAACATGGGTTTCTGGTATTCGGTGCACTCAATTAGTCCAAACTTTTGCTCCATAGTACGGAGCCAATCATCTACCTCCATGGGTTCATCCACTCTGGTGAAGACAGGAGGACGTGTGTCGGTAAAATCCACATAGGTGGTCTCATTCCTATTATTTCGACCACGATTCCCCTGATGTGCATTTTGGTTCTGATTCTGGGCCATCATGGTGGTTGCATTGACCAAGGCCGCAACTGCATCGACCAGAGTTGGTGGAACTGGTGGAGGATTTGGGACATCACCTCCATCATGAGATGGACCGGCAGCATCTCAGGAGCGAGTGTGAGCAGGCATCTATTAATAAACAAACTATACTTTACTCACAAAACCTTATTGGATTTCACAAGCAGATATTACAGACGTGCAACACACTTATAATACATTATTTTTGTTACAACCGTCTGCACTCCGGCAAGACTTCCCACACCTACTAGGCTTTAGAAAGCAGGGAAAAGATATATTACACATCTCACTTTCCAAACTATTTACTCCTCCTCCTCACTATCTTCCACTGGGATTGCTCTTCGGGATCCTCTTCTTCTTCACGTTCTTCTTCCACTAACTCAGGATCTTCTTCTTCGATAAGATCCTCTTCATTTTCATTTGCTACATCCATCTGATTTTCTTCTTCCTCATCGATGACATCATCCTCAATGGACTCTATTTCTTCAGGGTCTTCCTCTTCCGCATCTTGACCCATAACAAGATCAAGATCATCTTGGGCTGCCTGTCGTTGATATTCAAGATCCAACAGGTTATTCAGCCTTACACATTCATCATCAACTTCCTCAGCATACTCCTCGAACTCTTCCACGTAATCCTCAAGTGCGCACGGCGGCCGGACCCTACGGCGCAAGAGAAGTGAAATTGAGGGCATGGAAAGGTGCAGGAGCTCGCCACGGGTCTAGTGCGCACGCTAATGGAGGCCTGGAGTGGTTGAGCCGAGCTGTGGACGGCGGCGCTGATGGCGGCGGCGGCGCTCCGGTGGCAAGGACGGCGTTCCGACGCTTACTGTGCACCATCAGTCCGACCAAGATGCGCATAAGGGGCAGCGAAGCACGGAGAACATGATGACAGGGTTAAAGGTAAAATATTTTCCACCTTGGCAGCGGTGAACGGCGAGGAAGCTCGTGGTGGCTCGACGACCGGGCGCGAGGAAGACGACGTCTTGCGGGCGGCTCGGGCGGGGAGAGCGAGCACGAGCTATCTCAATCGAAGCGCAAGGTCAAGGCGGAGCTTCAGGAAAGATGAAGCGGGCAGAGATGAAGCGACGGTGGTGAATTTGGGCGGTGGAGCAAGGTCGTCGGCGGTGGCAGCAGGGAGAAAGAAGAAGGGAAATGGCGGCGACCGACCTATTTATAGGGCAGGGGCGAGGCATGGACGAGCGACACGGCGATGGCGAAGCTTCGCGCATCAAGGAGTACACTGGCGGCCGTGGCATGTGCGGCGGTGGACGGCGGCGCGGCTTGAGAAGCCGGCGATGGCGGCCGTCGATAGGTCTCGGTGCTGTTCAATAAAATTACAGAATTGCCACTCGTTTGAAATTACAAATTACTCCAAAATTTATATAAGAACTTGAAAATATCCAAAAAATAGAATTTGCATAACTTTTCAAAAGCTACACTTTTCATTTAACTGGCATCCTCAAATTCTGTTGGATTTTGAAATATAAATTCAAACTCAAAAGGGGAATAAAACCCTAGAAACAAATATTTGAAATTACTTTTGATTTTTTAATAAAACTTGAAAATCCTCAAAACTATAAAATGTTTAACCTTTCAAACTAAACCTTTTTTATATACAAAGTTTTCCCAAATTATGCATAATTTTTGAATTATGGTTTTAAAATCAAAAGGGGACAAATGGTGGAAAACTGTATTTTCAAATTTATTTGAAATTCTTTTTGGAAACTTGAAAAACTTTGAATACCAACTTTGTAGCTCTTGTCAAGATCTACAAACTATCTTTTTAGAGTATCTGCAAATTCCTTATAGATTTTGAATCATAGAAAAGGTGATAAAACTAGGTTTTGAATTAAAGGGTTTTTGAAACCGAATTCAAACTCGATTGGGTTTCTAATTTAATTGGTTGGTTATTAGTGATCACATACATCATCCAAGGACATTTTTAGGTCAACGATCCAATGACACCCTTGGTTGACCAAGTTGACTTTCAAAAAACCTTTTATAGCTTTCCAATTTGAATTTAAATGTGAATTACAAGGCTTGGGAATAAGCTTTGAAATCCAAATTCAACTTCAAATATGGAAATCATTTTTAGGGTTAGACTTAGATTTATACACTATGCTTGGCACTAGTGTAAACATGGTTTATACCTCAAGTACATAGAATATAAACTAAGTTTTTGAGATGACATTCGAAAGTAGGGTTTTATTATTTCATGTGACAACACATTTCAGAAACACAATCAACCTATGAAATATAAACTTATTTTAGTTAATGCACATCAAAGTTGACCTAATAATGAATGCTTTGCAGTGCATATGATGACATGGCAGGTTTTAGTTAATATAACACCAGAGGTGTTACAGCCTTTCCCCCTTAAGGAAATCTCGTCCCGAGATTTAAAGATGTAGGTAAAGTAATGGAAAAGGAAATGTGTTAGGAAAAACACACTTCAACTAATTACATAAGAGAAAAGAGTCTTTACAACTCACACTAATGAAGTTACAACTCATAGAGGGAATTATAACTTAGATAGAAGCATAGAATTCTAGAAAGTTTTTCAACAGGCAATCCTCCGATTCCCACGTAGCTTCTTCTTCTGAATGTTGATCCCATTGTATCTTGTACCACTTAATAGTTCTACTTCTTGTGACACGGTCTTTCTGATTCAAAACTCAAATTGGATACTCAGAGTATGTCAAATCAGGCTCAAGTTCAATTCCTTCCACATCAACAACCTTATCCGGTACTCGAAGACACTTCTTAAGTTGGGACACATGGAACACATTGTGTACAGTCGACAATTGTTCACGCAGTTGAAGACGATATGATACCTTCCCAATTTGTGCCAAGATCTGAAATGGTCCAATATAACGAGGTGCTAACTTACCTTTAACTCCAAATCGAGTAACTCCCTTCATGGGTGACACCTTTAGATATACATAATCTCCTTAATTGAAACATAAGGGTTGACGCCTTTTGTCGGCATAACTCTTTTGATGAGACTGTGCCACTTTCAAGTTTTGTTGTATCTGTTTAACTTTTCTTCTGTTTCTTTTACTAGATCAACTCCGAAGAATCTTCTTTCTCCAGGTTCAGACCAACTTAACAGAGTTCTACATCTGCGGCCATATAGTGCTTCAAATGGTGCCATTTTGATACTTTTTTGATAACTATTGTTATAAGAAAACTCTGCTAAAGGCAAACACTCATCCTATTTTTCTGAAAAATTAAGAACACATGCTCTCAATATATCTTCAAGTATTTAGTTCAATCTTTCGGTCTGACCTCCTGTTTGTGGATGGTAAGCTATACTATACAGGAGATCAGTACCTAGTGAATTATACAATCGTTTTCAAAATTTATTGATGAACTGCGTGCCTCGGTCTGACACAATAGTCTTTGGTACACCATGAAGATTAATGATACGCTTAAAATATAATTTGGCATATTGCGAGGCTGAATTTGTACTTCAAACTGGAAGGAAATGTGCGGACTTTGTGAGTCGATCCACTATGACCCAAATAGAATTGAAACCTCTTGCTGTCCTGGGTAGACCCATTATAAAGTCCATACTGATATCTTCCCATTTCCAAGCTGGAATAGGCAATGGCTGAAGTTCTCCTGCTGATTTTCAAATGTACAGCCTTAATTTTCTGACAGGTATCACATTGAGCCACATACTTAATAATTTCTATTTTCATCTTAGTCCACCAAAATTTTTGTTTCAAATCATGATACATCTTATTACTTCCTAGATGAATAGAAAACTTTGAAAGATGTGCTTCATCGAGGATCTTTTGACGTAACTCAGGAACTTTTGGTATGACCAGACGATTATTATACCATAGGACATCTGCTTCATCAATTGTGAAACAAGAAACCTTCTCTTTTCTAACTTTATTTTTGACATGTTTAATTCCCTTATTACTTCTCTGAGCAGCAATAATTTGATCTTTGAGTGTTGATTCAACCGTAATGTTGGACAAACTACCATGTTACACCATTACTATACCCAACTTTTCCATTTCATGACATAGAGAAATGTCGAGAGGTTTTACTGTCAAGCAATGGCAATGACTCTTTCGACTAAGAGCATCAGCAACTATATTTGTTTTACTAGGATGGTAATATATTTCCAAATCATAATCATTGATTAGTTCTAACCACCTCCTCTGTCTCATATTCAACTCATCTTGAGTAAAAATGTATTTTAAACTCTTGTGATCACTGTAGATATTACATTTACTACCCCACAAATAATGTCGCCATATCTTCAATGCATGGACAACAGCTGCTAATTCCAAACCATGTGTTGGATAATGTTCCTCATGTTTCTTCAACTGTCGAGAAGCATAAGCAACAACTCTCCCTTCTTGCATCAACACACATCCAATACCAATGCCAGAAGCATCACAATAAACATCAAAAGGTTTCTCAATATTTGGCTGTGCTAGGACTGGAGCAGTGGTCATTAATTTCTTCAATTTTTGAAATGCCTCTTCACATTTAGGTGACCAAACAAACTTGACATCATTCTTTAACAACTCTATTATGGGCTTGGATATCTTTGAGAAATCCGGTATGAAACGACGGTAATAACCCACCATTTCCAGAAAGCTACAAACTTGATGCACTGTTTTCAGTGGTTCCCAATCAATTATATCTTGTACCTTGCTAGGGTCAATAGCAACACCTTTGTCTGATAAAATATGTCCAAGAAATTTTACTTCTTTCAACCAAAACTCACACTTGCTAAATTTAGCATATAATTGATGTTCTCTCAAACGTTGTAGAACAATTCCGAGGTGTTCAGCATGTTCTTCTTCACTCTTGGAATATATCAAAATATCATCAATGAAGACTACCACGAATTTATCAAGTTTTGGCATGAACACTGAGTTCATTAAATATGTGAAATAAGCTGGTGCATTGGTAAGTCCAAAAGACATAACCAAATACTCATACAGGCCATATCGAGTAGTAAAGGCAGTCTTTGGAATGCCTTCCGGGCGAATCTTAATTTGATGATACCCGAATCGAAGATCAATCTTGGAAAACACCTTCGCCTCCGCTAATTGATCAAAAAGCAGGTCAATGCGGGGTAGAGGGTACTTATTCTTGATGGTTATTTCATTCAAGGGACGATAATCCACACATAATCTCAAGCTTTTATCTTTCTTTTTCACAAAGAGGGCAGGACATCCCCAAGGTAATGAGCTAGGTCGGATAAAACCTTTATCCCGTAACTCCTGTAATTGAGTTTTGAGTTCTGCTAACTCAGGTGGTGCCATCCGATAAGCTCTTCTGGATATTGGAGCAGTACCAGGTTTCAAATCAATTCTAAACTCCACTTTTCTGTCAGGAGGTAAACCCGGTAACTCATCAGGGAACACATCTGGAAATTCACAGACCACGGGTATATCTTCGATCTCTTTCACAGAAGTGGCACATACCTTTTTAACAGTCCTCTTAAGAGTTGGAAGTTGGATAAGAAGTTGAGATTTACAATTAGGTATGTTCACTCTTACAGTTCTATTCAGGATGTCGATCACAGTGCCATGCCGTTTCATCCAATTCATACCTAGGATCACATCTATATCCTGATCCTTTAATATTATCATATTAGTGGGAAAAATATACCCACCCAAACTTATAGGCACATCGTGTACCATTTCTTTAGTACACATATGCCCCCCAGGCAATTGTATAAAGAATTGTTCTTTTGTCCCCATTGTTAGGATTTCATGTGTCTTAACAAATGTACCATTGATAAATGTATGAGATGCACCAGAATCAAAAAACAGAATTGCAGGATGATCAGCAACAGGGAACATACCCATCAAAACCGATTCTCCTTCTGGAATTTCTCCAACTTGAGTGTAAAACACCTTGCCAACCTTTTTCTCATTCTTTCCCTTTTGCACATTTTGATTTCCTGCCTTATTTTGAGTCTGTGGCTGTTGTGGTGCAGGCCCTGGGAACATAGGAATTATACTGCCTTGGATGCGGGCAGTATCTTGCCAAATGACCAGTCTTCCCATAATTGTAACATGGGTAACTTTGTGGCTGAGAAGTAGGGTTATGAATACCAGGGGCATGCGGCTGTCTTGGATAAGGAAGAGCAGTAGCAGGACGAACAAATGTCTGTTGCTGCGCTTGGTATTGTGGTGGACGGTAAGAAGGACGGAAATGGTTTTGGGGATGACTAGCACTTTTGATTTCCACCAGAAAATCCCGAGGTTACCATTTTCTTCTTCTTAGCTTTCATGTGTTGACAGTTCTTTTCTTCATAAGATATAGCAATATTTACCGTCTCATGGAAGGTAGCATTTGGGTTCCCAGTCATCATCCTCTGAATCTTGCTATTCAGACCCCTGAGGAAACACTCTTTCTTCTTACGGTCAGTACTGATATGATCAGACGCATATTGGGACAAATGATTGAATTTGCCAAAGTATTACATCACTGACATATCACCTTGCCTTAGAGAAAGAAACTCTTCAAGTTTTATAGTCATAATTCCCTCAGGAATAAAATGTGCACGGAAAGCTTCACGAAACTCAGCCCAAGTAATACGGTGACCTTCAGGCTGAGCAGCGACAAAGTTTACCCACCAGGCTCCTGCAGTACCTCTCAACTGCTGGGCTGCAAACATGGGTTTCTGGTATTCGGTGCACTCAATTAGTCCAAACTTTTGCTCCATAGTACGGAGCCAATCATCTACCTCCATGGGTTCATCCACTCTGGTGAAGACAGGAGGACGTGTGTCGGTAAAATCCACATAGGTGGTCTCATTCCTATTATTTCGACCACGATTCCCCTGATGTGCATTTTGGTTCTGATTCTGGGCCATCATGGTGGTTGCATTGACCAAGGCTGCAACTGCATCGACCAGAGTTGGTGGAACTGGTGGAGGATTTGGGACATCACCTCCATCATGAGATGGACCGGCAGCATCTCAGGAGCGAGTGTGAGCAGGCATCTATTGATAAACAAACTATACTTTACTCACAAAACCTTATTGGATTTCACAAGCAGATATTACAGACGTGCAACACACTTATAATACATTATTTTTGTTACAACCGTCTGCACTCCGGCAAGACTTCCCACACCTACTAGGCTTTAGAAAGTAGGGAAAAGATATAATACACATCTCACTTTCCAAACTATTTACTCCTCCTCCTCACTATCTTCCACTGGGATTAACTCCTCTTCGGGATCCTCTTCTTCTTCATGTTCTTCTTCCACTAACTCAGGATCTTCTTCTTCGATAAGATCCTCTTCATTTTCATTTGCTACATCCATCTGATTTTCTTCTTCCTCATCGATGACATCATCCTCAACGGACTCTATTTCTTCAGGGTCTTCCTCTTTCGCATCTTGACCTATCACAAGACCAAGATCATCTTGGGCTGCCTGTCATTGATATTCAAGATCCAACAGGTTATTCAGCCTTACACATTCATCATCAGCTTCCTCAGCACACTCCTCTAACTCTTTCACGTAATCCTCAAGTTCTTGCACACGACCATTCGCTGCATCTTCTCATGCCTAAGCATCATTCCTTTGATGCTTCATATATCTCCAAGATCGTCTTAACTGAGTAATCTCAGCCAAATATTTTATTTATTAAAAATCATTGAAGGTTCATTTTTTAATTAAAAGGGATGATTTTAACTTATGCAAAAAGTACTCAAATTTAGTATTTCATATTTTTCCTAGGTAGATGTCATCATAAAGAACACACACAAAAAAATTTCGAATTTTTGGAGCTATATATGAATTACTATGATTTTCTAAATAAAATAGCATTAAAAACATTTTCTGGAAAAAGAAAAAGAAAAATCAGCACAGTGTCACCGCGCTGACCGACGGCGGCGATGATTTTGACCGGCGATTTCTCACCAATGGCGAGGTCTCCGGTGACGAGGTTTGGTCCTACAGGCTCATCGCGGCACGGCGAGCAACCTGGGCTAGTTAACGTGGCGGCGGAGCGACGGCGGCACCCACGCCGGCGGCCATGGCGACGCGGCGAAGCTCAGGTGCGGCGGCAGGGCTCACCGGAGCGATTTTCGATGACGGCGAGGGCACAGGAAGATGCAGGACATCGACTCAAACGCGTTGGGCCAGAAGATGGAGCTATCCCTGGCTTCTAGCTCAGACGGCCACACGCGCGGCGGAGCGGCAAGGTCACGCCGGCGGCGACGCACGGCGGCCGGAACCTACGGTACAAGAGAAGTGAAATTGAGGGCATAGACAGGTACAGAAGCTCACCACGGGTCTAGTGCGCACGCTAATGGAGGCCCGGAGTGGTTGAGGCGAGCTGTGGACGGCGGCGCTGATGGCGGCGGCGGCGCTCCGGTGGCAAGGACGGCGTTCCGGCGCTTCCTGTGCACCATCAGTCCGACCAAGATGCGCATAAGGGGCAGCGAAGCATGGAGAATATGATGAGAGGGTTAAAGGTAAAATATTTTCCACCTTGGCGGCGTTTAACGGCGAGGCAGCTCGCGGCGGCTCGGCGACCGGTCGCGAGGAAGACGACGTCGTGCGGGCGGCTCGGGCTGGGAGAGCGAGCACGAGCTAGCTCAATCGAAGCGCAAGGTCAAGGCGGAGCTTCAGGCAAGATAAAGCGGGCAGAGATGAAGCGACGATGGCGAATTTAGACGGCGGAGCAAGGTCGTCGGCGGCGGCGGCAGGGAGAAAGAAGAAGGGAAATGGCGGCGGCCGACCTATTTATAGGGCAGGGGCGAGGCATGGACGAGCGACACGGCGATGGCGAAGCTTCGCGCGTCTAGGAGCACGCTGGCGGCCGTGGCATGTGAGGCGGTGGATGGCGGCGCGGCTTGAGAAGGCGGCGATGGCGGCCGTCGATAGGTCTCGGGGCTGTTCAATAAAATTACAGAATTGCTACTCGTTTGAAATTACAAATTACTCCAAAATTTATATAAGAACTTGAAAATCTCCAAAAATAGAATTTGCATAAATTTTCAAGAGCTACACTTTTTATTTAACTGGTATCCTCAAATTCTATTTGGATTTTGAAATATAAATTCAAATTCAAAAGGGGAATAAAACCCTAGAAACAATCATTTGAAATTACTTTTGATTTTTCAATAAAACTTGAAAATCCTCAAAACTATGAAATGTTTAACCTTTCAAACTAAACCTTTTTCATATACAAAGTTTCCTAAATTATGCATAATTTTTGAATTATGGTTTTAAAATCAAAAGGGGCCAAATGCTAGAAAACTATATTTTCAAATTTATTTGAAATTATTTTTGGAAACTTGGAAAACTTTGAATACCAACTTTGTAGCTCTTGTCAAGATCTACAAACTATCTCTTTATAGTATCTCCAAATTCCTTATATATTTTGAATTATAGAAAAGGGGGATAAAACTAGGTTTTAAATTAAAGGTTTTTTGAAACCGAATTCAAACTCGATTGGGTTTCTAATTTAATTGGTTGGTTATTAGTGATCACATACATCATCTAAGGACATTTTTAGGTCAATAACCCAATGACACCCTTGGTTGACCAAGTTGACTTTTGAAAAACCTTTTATAGCTTTCCAATTTGAATTTAAATATGAATTGCAAGGCTTGGGAATAAGCTTTGAAATCCAAATTTAACTTCAAATATGAAAATCATTTTTAGGGTAGGACTTAGATTTATACACTATGCTTGGCACTAGTGTAAACATGGTTTACACCTCAAGTACACAGAATATAAACTAAGTATTTAAGATGACATTCGAAAGTAGGGTTTTATTATTTCATGTGACAACACATTTCAGAAACACAATCAACCTATGAAATGTAAATTTGTTTTAGTTAATGCACATCAAAGTTGACCTAATCATGAATTCTTTATAGTGCATATGATGACATGGCAAGTTTTAGTTAATATAACACCAGAGGTGTTACACTGCATTTCCTTTGGAATAGTGGCTCTTATATGTGTACCATCAAGTGCTCCTATATAATCCTACGTGATGTTCAAAGAAGTCAATTAGGTTTGGTAAAAAATAAATTTAGAATATGACATAAGGTTCAGCTTCACACCTTAAAGTATGGATACCACCTTGTGTCTCCTTCAATTTTAGCTTGAGTGTCCAATGAAGGGGGCCTAATATAATCATCTCCTAGATCACCAATAGCATGAAATACCTTGTTAAAATAACGACTAATCGTTTCTCCGGATCTACCAAAATTGGTTACAATTACTCTATTCCTAATATTGTGGCCCACAATATGCAGAAACATTGCCACTTGCTCCTCAACACACATATGAATGGTATCTTCAAGTAAATCATGATCTGTAAACAACTTGCAAAATCTAAATAAATGTGCTTTGTTCATTCTCAGCATGTTTACACAAGTTGTGTCATTCCTCTAGATTTTGTCATTGAGATATTCCATTCTCTTCCTATCCCTTTCATATATTGGTGCATAAGTAATCCCTTCCCTTCTTACAACTCATTTTCTTTTCCTAGACCGAGCAACAATTGCCATGGCACACAACAACCAATGTGCAGCAGCAGCAAAAACAAATACCGTAAGCCTGTTATTCATCTCTACATACAGTAGCACAATCAAGCACAACTCTAGAGATTCAGACCAGAGGAAGATGCAAACTGGAGGGAGATATGTACCTACGGGCGTGGCGGCAAACCTGGGGGCCAGGGAGCTCCGTGCGGCTGTGGCAGAACCTCCTAAATCATATGACCCACATGCATTATTATTGTCTAAACATACTCCAAATAACAATGAATGTGTTCCATACGACTTAAAAGGTCTGTCGAATAAATCCCGAATCATCCACGATTCTCCGAGCAGGATCAATCATTACAAAGAGACATTGCAGTATTACAACAGTTTTATACAAATAAGATATATCGGAGCGAAACAGTGGAAGGATTACAATAACATAATTTTATAAACGTTTAGTTTCAAACCTTATAAACCATAAGTTTAAATTGTACAAACCATAATAGTAGTGAAGTAGCGATAGATAACTTTATTACAATACCAGGCGATAAGCTCTGCCCAAAAGCCAAACATCCTACTCGTCGTCACTCTCCGCAACGACTATCATGCAGCAGGATGCGAAGCACTCCTGCTCATGGGACTCACCTGTAACAAGGGTTCAACAAACCCTGAGTACAAAAGTACTCAACAAGACTAACCCGACAAAATAAAAGGGGTGAGGACTCAGGAAATGTAGGCTAGAGGGACAAGGTAAGGCTTGCAAGAGATAAGGATTTTTGCGGAAAAGCAATTACAGAAAGTAAAGTTGTCTTGCTCTAGATCCAGATTACCAACCAACTTCATTTTAATACCTTATCTTCATTCAAGTTGTTACTACGATGATGAACACCGATCGAGTCTTCTTCTCCGAGAAGCTATGGCGATTCGAATCTATTTTCATACCTAGCTGGGACCTAGATCACTGGGATACCGGAGACTTTAACTCTGATGCATACCAGATCACAGATATACCGGGATAACAACCGCAGCCATATATCACCACATGATACACATGAGTACTTTGACCCAGTGTACCGATATACATGGGAACTTAAACCCACAGTATAACACATTATGACATATGTGAGGACTCTGGCCCACTATAAATCACTCTATGACATACATGGGGACTCTGGCTCACTGTCTCTCACTTCATGCATGTGGATTTCTAATTTCTCGATATCATCGATTCACCATCGACACGGGACCTAGGGCATCAACAGACAGAAACACTACAGAGGGACTCCTCTCCCAATGCAAGTTAGCCATCCGGACTCGATTTATTAACTATCATCATGATTCCAACAGATAAAGACATCCTCATCTTTTTTATTCTTTTACTTTTTGAAAACCTACTTATTAAGCAGGGCTAAGCATTACTACGTATTTTCTAGTAACAGGTAACAAGGAATATGGAAGTAAGATAGGTAATGCAATTGGTGGGTTTTCACTCAAATCCTATCACTTAATGCAATATTTCATAACCGAAGTGGTAAAACTTTTATAAAATAGAATAGAGTTTGAATGCATCCGGGGCTTGCCTTGGTATTCGGGGTAGACGGTTTCAAGCTCTGGATCAACTCCCGATTCCTGAATCTGCTCTTCCTTGGGATCTGGTGCGACAACATTAAACTCTCCGTTAACGGAAAATATACGATAAAATGATATGCGTCAACATGATGAAATAGTAAACATGATGCTCGATGGATGCATGACCAGATTAAGGGCTTGAGTACAACTTTCCTTCACGATAAAGTTGCAAGCTAACCAAAACTTACTTACTAAGTTCATTAGGGTTAACTACGTCATTAAAGAAATTATTTAAGCACATGAAATAACGTTGATTAGACCGTAATGACATGATCCAGGTAAGCGCAAATAATTTATTAAAGTGCCAAAGGTCATTAGGGTTAATGACCCAAGGTCATCAATCAATCCCAAAGCCAAACAACTCTATAATGATTAAACTTAATTAAAGGGATTAACTAATTAATTAAAAATATTTAAATAAAAGCATAAAATTAAAGTTGTCTAATTGAGCTCAAATTTTATTTTGAAAAGCTCTAGGCCTATTTAGATGGCAAAATAAATTTTAGAATTAAAAGCCAATTATTTTATTTATTAAAAATCATTGAAAGTGTAATTTTTCAATTAAAAGAGCTAATTTTAACTTATATAAAAATTACTCAAATTTGGCATTTTATATTGTTCTTAGGTAGAGGACATCTTAAAGAGCATACACATAAATTTTAGAATTTTTGGAGCTATACATGAATTACTATGATTTTTCAAAGAAAACAGCATTTAAATTATTTTTTGAAATAAATAAAAGAAAAAGGAAATTCGGCCCCCGATGTTGACCGGTGCCAGGGCGACCTTGACCGGCGATTACTCGCCGGCGGTGAGGTCTCCGGCGATGGGCTTGGCACCTACGGGCTCTGCTCGGCATGGCGAGTTGATTTGACTAGCTAATGGAGCGGCGGGGGCACGGCGGCGCACTGGCCGGCGGCCATGGCGGCACGGCGGTGCGGCGGCGCGGCTGCCGAGCGCACCGGAGCTTCTCTGGCAATGGCAAACACACGAGCACACGCAGGACCTTCACACGAACGCGATAGGCAACAAGATGAAGTCGTTCCCAACCCCTAGCCCCGACGGCTACGCGCACGGCGGCGCTGGCAAGGTCGCGCCGGCGGCGAGCTACGGCGGATGGACACTACAACGCTGCAAAGATGAAATTGAAGGCAAGGACAGGCACAGGAGCTCACCGCAGGAACGGTGTGCACGCTATCGGGCTCGGAGGCGGGCTGAGTTGAGCTGTAGTCGGCGGCGATGATGGCGGCGCCGGCGCTTCGATGGCAAGAACGGCGTCACCGCGGTTCCTGTGCACCAACGAACGAACCGAGGTGCGCATGAGGGGCAGGAGAAGATGGAGAATATGATAGGAGGGTTAATGAGAATATATAACCTACTCTGGCGGCGGTGGCCGGCGAAGGAGCTCGCGGCGGCTCGAATGCCGGTCGCGAGGAAGACGACGGCGTGCGGGCAGCTCGAGCGGGGAGAGCGAGCACGAACTGGCTCAGAAGAAGCGCAAGGTCAAGGCGGAGCTTCAGGCAAGATGAAGAGGACAGAGATGGAGTGACGGTGGTGAATTTGGGCGGCGGAGCGAGGTCGTCGGCGGTGACGGCAGGGGGAAAGAAGAAGAAAAGAGACGGCGGCCGACCTATTTATAGGCCAAAGGCGACGCTCGGACGGACGACACGATGATGGCGAAGTTTCGAGCGTCGGGGCGAGCTGGCGGCCGCAGTACGCCGGCCATGTGCGGCGGTGGACGGCGGCGCGTCTTGAGAAGCCGGCCATGGCGGCAGTTCATAGGCTTCGATATTGTTCTTGATAATTACAGAAATGCCATTGGTCGAAAATAACAAATTACCTCAAAATTTATATAAGAACTTGAAAATATCCCAAAATATCATTTGCATGATTTTTCAAGAGATACATTTTTAATTTAACTAGCATTTTGAAATTCTGTATAGATTTTGAAATATGAATTCAAATTCAAATGGGGAATAAAACCCTAGAAATAAATTTTTTAAATTACTTTTGATTTTTCAATAAAACTTGAAAATCTTCAAAACTATGAAATTCTCAACTTCACAAACCAAACATTTTTCATATATAAAGTTTTCTCAAATTATGCATAATTTTTGAATTATGATTTTAAAATCAAAAGGGGACAAATGCTTGAAAACTGTATTTTTAAATTCATTTGAAATTATTTTTGGAAACTTAAAATACTTTATATACCATTATTGTAGCTGTTATCAAGATCTACAAATCATATTTTGAGAGTATACCCAAATTCCTTATAGATTTTGAATTATAGAAAAGGGGATAAAATAAGATTTTGAAATAAAGGGTTTTTGAAACCGAATTCAAATTCGATTTGGTTTCTAAATTAATTGGTTGGTCATTAGTGATCACAAGCATCATCCAAGGACATTTTTAGGTCAATGACCCAATGACACCTTGGTTGACCAAGTTGACTTTTGAAAAATATTTTATAGCATTTTCGATTTGAATTTAAATTGCAAGACTTGAGAATAAGTTCTGAAATCCAAATTCAACTTCAAATGTGAAAATAATTTTTAGGGTTGGACTTAGATTTATACACTATGCTTGACACTAGTATAAACACGGTTTACACCTCAAGTACATAGAATATAAACCAAGTATTTGAGATGACATTCAAAAGTAGGGTTTTATTATTTCATGTGACAAAACATCCCAGAAACACAATCAAACTATGAAATATAAACTTGTTTTAGTTAATACATATCAAGGTTGACCTAAACATGAATACTTTGCAGTGCATTTGATGACATGGCAGGTTTTAGTTAATATAACACCAGAGGTGTTACAGTGGCGAGGTGGGCGGTCCTTCGGGCGGGCACACTGAACTTCGGGTGGGCGGGGACTTCAGTCGAGCGAGGCCGAGGAAACTTCTGGTGAAGAGGCGCCGGCGCGGGCGCTGCGCGTGGCCGGCGCGGGTGCTGCGCTTGGCCGGCGAGGGGCCGGTCGAGGGAGGCTGGCGCGAGGGCGGACCTGGCGGCGGCGGTCCCGGAAGATGCGTTCGGGTGGTGAGTGGATGGGGAGAGAGAGATAGGGGAGGGTGAAAGGATAAGGTTGGGTCACTGCATCGCACGTGATGAACACAACCTGAGCGGAGCGGCTCCGTCCGTCGGATTTTAGCGGTTCACGCCAACCCGCATATTGGAGGAATATTTTTCTGATATCGAATCCAATCCAACCCCTACCTCCGTTCAAACAACTAAAAAATAGGTCCAACCCATTCGGGTTGGCTCTGACCCTCCAACCAAACACAGACCGGTTTGTGTTTTGCATTTTTGTTCCGTGCGACGACGAAAATATCCTGCAAGCAGGATAGCTACGGAGTAGGGCGTAACAGGGAGGGAGCGTCTCATCTCACTGTTTGTATACGGCCGATGTGTCAGACTCGGATGCGCTGACGGAGACTGATGCTGCCGCTTACCAACTCTCTACTCGTAGAGACTTTTCTTTTTCCTTTTCCTTGAACAAAATTTCCTTTTTCTTTTTCAAAGTTAACTTGGCAATAGACAAGACCAATACCTTCCTTCTAGAAACTCTTGCCGATTCAAAGGAATTCACTCTCGCCCACCAAGCAGACACCTAGTACTGTTCTCTACGGTTGAAAACACAAGGCGACTGATGATAACAAGGGAAGGCGCGGCAAAACCTTCGCGATGAAGTACTCCGTATACCATTATTATTATCTAAAAAAACAAGAGAAGTATACTACTACTGGAAGTGGAAAAGCATCCGCGAAAACCTTCGCGATGAAGGCGGGTGCCGGTGCGTGCGGCGACATCCACGTCTCGACGTCTCGTCGCCAAGGCGCGACGCGGTTTGGCCAGGTTCCGCGAAGCTTCCCCTCCCGCTGTCCCGGCCCCGCGGCACGCGGCCACGTCTCCTTCGGCCTGCTCGCCAACAACTGACGCCGAACGCACACGATGACGCGGCCCGCTCGAGGCAGCAGTCGCCCAGTCTCAGTCCACAATCACCACCAGACGAGACGCACCAACGGAAGCGGCGATAAAACCGCACTCGGCACACGCGGCGGCACCTGCACACTTGCACTTTTGGTGAGCTTCTCCTTTTTTTCCATTGCTCCTCTCCTCTGCTTCGCGTCTCCCTCACTCGTCCCTCCCTTCCCCGGCAAACACACAGAGAGCGATCGAGGAAGCCATGGAGGGCTACGACCGCGAGTTCTGGCAGTTCAGCGACACGCTGCGCCTGCAGACGGCTGCCTTCTCCGGCCTCTCCCTCGGCGACTCCATCTGGTCCCCGGCCACCGGCGCCGCCGCCGACCGCCGCAACAACGACAACAACAACGACCTCTTCGCGTCGCCCGCCGACGGCGCCGTCGCCAAGAACAAACTCAACGATGCCGGGCCAGGCCTCATCGGCTCCGGGAAGCTCGCCTTCGGCGGCGGCAGCAAGGCCGACCGCTTCAACAACCTGCCCCGGCCCACCACCGAGAAGGCCGCGTCCGTGTACAACAACAGCAACGTCAACGGCGGCTACGCCAAGAACAACAACAACAACAACGCCCTGGCGTTCAACAAGATGGGGAGCTACGGCGGCTACAACAGCAACGGCAACGGTAACAACAACAGCGGCGGCGGGGAGGTGAAGAGCTACTTCAACAAGTCCGCCGGGCGGGCGGCGAGCAACAACAGCAACAGCCACGGTCACGCCGCTGGCGGCAAGAAGGGCGGGGAGTACGGCAAGAAGAAGCACGGCAAGAACGAGGGCGGAAACAACGGCGGAGCGGGGGCCCCGGACAAGCGGTTCAAGACGCTGCCGGCGGCGGAGGCGCTGCCGCGGGGCCAGGCCATCGGCGGCTACATCTTCGTCTGCAACAACGACACCATGGACGAGAACCTCAGGAGGGAGCTCTTCGGTGAGTCTTCAACAATTGCATATATCTATCTGAATCAATAGGATAACTGAAAAGGAGCAATTTTTGTTCATTCATATCTAGGATTACAATTAACTTGTTGATTGATGATGATGAACACCGGCAGCATGCTGATTAGTGGTTCTGTTTCATGGATGCAGGGCTGCCGTCGAGGTACAGGGACTCGGTGCGGGCCATCCGCCCAGGGCTGCCCCTCTTCCTCTACAACTACTCCACCCACCAGCTCCACGGCATCTTCGAGGTACCAACCAATTCCTTCGTGATTCCCTCTCTCGCTTCTTCATCTCTTCGTATTTGTACCCAGTACTGATGGCTCCGATCACCATCACCTGTAGGCCGCGAGCTTCGGCGGGAGCAACATCGACCCGACGGCGTGGGAGGACAAGAAGTGCCCCGGCGAGTCGCGCTTCCCTGCACAGGTACCGTATGCCTCTCTGCTTCAATCCAATCCAGTCCTCTCCCAATTAATCCAGCGAGCGAGGACGACTAGGATAGCTTGAGTCCCTCTAATCATGGCGGATGATCGATCAGCTCAAGTGCTCAACCACTATCGTGCGTAACTTTTACACGTGTTTGAAATGGTTCAACAACACCACCAAACAGCACATCACCGACAGACGAAGGCAGCCACTAGCGTAGTGACCCATAAGGCCATAATCCATTCACATCGCATGCTGCGACAACGTGTGCAATCGCAAAAAGAATAGAGGCCCCAGGATCACACCTCAAGAAAACTTTTTTAAAATTTGGCTACCAACGCCGTGTGGAAGTGGAGCCAGACTGACTGGTTAGTTTAAGTGGAGCGATCGGCCTGTCTATAGTCTTTAGTCAGCAGAGAGGTTAGGTTGCTAGTGACCGCCTAGGTCTAGGTTGCTTGGCCAGCCGGCAGAGGATCTGGTCGCAGGCCCAAAGTGCACGCGTCAGAGCATCTAGACGCTGCGACTGCTTGCAAGCGGTGTGAGGATGCCACCTGTAGCTGTAGCCTGTAGTTCCATCTCATCTAGGAGTGCTTGTGATGATGTGCAGGTGCGGGTGGCAACGCGCAAGATCTACGACCCACTGGAGGAGGACGCCTTCCGCCCCATCCTCCACCACTACGACGGGCCCAAGTTCCGGCTCGAGCTCTCCGTCACCGAGGCCCTCGCCCTCCTCGACATCTTCGCCGACAAGGACGACGCCTGATCGGATCGTCAGGCACTCAAGGCTTGTGTGGAAATAAAATGGATGGAGTATACACACCAACACGGTGAAGTAGTATTATATTAATAATAATTAGTATAATACCCACCTTTGTTCGATATATTAAGGGCTATGTATGAGGCACGTGTCCCATTGTTTTGTTTTTATAACACTTGTGCGATGATTGCACAGGACTAGCCCTCGTTTTTTGTAAACACGCTCCTTCCTACTAAGATACAGTATCTGTATTATTCGGGTCCAACTCACATGTATAAAGCATCTGAAATAATTTGTTCTTGTGCTGGACTACAACTCAACGTAGTAAGGAACGACGGCCTTAGTCTCGCTCTGTTCAAGCACCAGACGTTGCGGTCCTAATGAAAGAAAAGGCACCGGACGTTTTTCTCTTGGATCGGAATTTGTCCCTTCCCTGGCGACAATTACAATGCGCACTGTCTGAATGCTCCAGATTCCAAAGCAATCAGCTACCTGCCAGACCATGACTCAGACACCATTGAGCTTTCAACCGATTCTTGAACAGAATTCATTAACTCGCAGCGTCTGGAAGCACAAAGTGGCTGCACAACAAAGCATGCCGAAGAACATCCCAGTTAGCACCAGATAAATCTAAGTCAGCCGCGGACCACAGGGCCCATAACCTCCCATTCACCAATTTCAGTTTTAATAACACCTACTACTAAAACACATTTGTACAAAACTGCGGAACGGAGATCCAGAGGAGTAATAATATCAACAAACAGCTGATCCACAACGGAGAAAAAAGGTGGGTGGGGGGAAGGAAATCACTCATCAAATACATCCGACAATCTATCTCTCCTCATCAAGAAGCATACCACATCAAACATTTACCACCGAATTTTCTTCCCAAAGGTTTCTTGCTTTTCTTCTCCAGCTTCAGCCAAATATATTGTGCGGAGCAGGGTCAGCCATGAGCGAGCTGTGGTGATGGACCATATACCACCTGCCGTTCCAGCGCTCGTACACGTTGGTCACATGGAACAGCACGGGGTCAACGTCAACATTCGCCTTCATGTTGACCCATGCCACCTCACCGAGCACACGGACACGGACATCCCTTATCTGGAAGGCAATGCCCTGCCCTCCGCCATCTTGGCCCCAGTTGAATAGCAGGCCCCAGCTTTCCATCACTGCGTTATATCTGATAAAGAATGGAAATGGATGGGCGCATTGACACAAGTAAGGCATGTTAGATAACGCTTCATCAACAGTTCGATTAGAAAATCAATACTGATAAGGGGAATAAAATAAAAAGGCTTTTACAACTTAAATCCAAAACATTCATCCCAAATACAACACAACAGTACTGAAGGTGTAGTCGTGTAGATTAGCATCTGTGACCTAACACACTGAGCCAATAGATTTAGTTCTATACTTAAATGGTATGGTTACCTGGTAAATAACAGACGGTTAACTACAGCCTACTACAAGACAGCAACCGATGAGACCCGATACCGCCAAAGCATGCAAATTTTAGTTCTCACAAAAGAAACGATATTTCAATGAGCACATCTTCATTTATGTTCACAGGTACAAAGGTTATTCAAAAGTGTATTTCGTAAGATGAAAACTACATGTGTGCACACTGTTTTAAAAGGCAATCCCCCTAGCCCACATAATAAGCGACGAGGCGCTAGATAACCTTCAGCTGCCCATGTAGCATCTAGTCATTTTTCAGACATTTGTGTGTGCATAACTAGAAACTAGCAGTCAACAAAAATCCAACTTATCTTCAGCATAGTTGCAAGATCTCAGCACTTGGAGTTACAAGAGGACAAGCACAAAGGGAATAACAAAAATTGATTATGACGAAACTCCACATGTAAGGATAGTAATGACAGAAATTGGCATACCTATGCATAGGTGTTACCGTCTAATAGTATTATATATTAATTATACAAATAACTAGACTTCACAGGTCACAAACTATTTCTCACGGATATGGCCACAACTCTCTGGTATGGAAGCCTTAAAAAACTTCTACTCTACCCATGGTCTTATATGTTGTGTCTAAGCAAGCATGATTCATAGCTTGCATGTGAACCATGGTCTTATGTGTTGTGTCTAACCAAGGACAATTCATAGTGGGTGTGATTGGTTGGCTGTTTCCAGCTGGCACAGGCCAGTGGGATGCAGCTCCATAGCGATTGGTTCGCTGCACAACACGTGCCAGGCCCTGGCCTGCAGCATGCAACAAGCCCTGCCAAGCCTGGTTGTGGGAAAACAAGAACCGATTATGTTTCCTCTGAGCCTGGCTCGTGGGGGCGTGAGCGCATGCTGTGACTCTGCGAGAGAGAACCGGTGCAGCTACAAGCCAGAAAGTAGGCAACCAAACAATAGATGTGTTCATCTAGTATGTACTAATACAGTCAACAAAATAAAATGATGTTGCACACAACAGGCCTGTCCTAGCTCAGCCAAGCTCACCTCGGCACACCAATCAGGCCAGGCCTGTCCTAGCTCAGCCAAGCTCACCTTTTTTACTGAAGAACTATCAGCAGAGTTTAATTTAGTAAAAGAGCAACATTAATAGTTATAGTAATGCATTGGTGTGTCTATATAACAAAAAAAAATTCATGACTTGACTCAAAACTTCTCTAGTTGTCCAGCAATGATTCATAGTGTGTATGTTAACCTTGTCTTATATGCTGGGTCTAAGCAACCAAGATTCATAGTGTGTATGTGTGTGTTTTTTTTCTGAACTATCAGCAGAGCTTAAATTTTGTAGAAGAAACAAAACTAAGCATTACAACAATGAATTGATATGTGTATATACCAAATAATTCAAGTGTTGACTCAAAATTTCTCTGCTTCTCCAACAATGCAATGCAAGGATACCTATCGTTATCTCTCTAACAGGTATCAAATTGTATCAAACTTCACATTGACCTAACATATGCAACGAGCTAAAATTAATTTGCTAACGACCTTATAACATGCTCATCCATTTCACAACATGGCCACCAATTAGGCACAGAGCAAGGAAACCTAACATCTATGCAAACGAAGCAATAGATCAACCACAACTAGGTGCACACCCCTTGGAAGATACAAGTAAACAAATCTTTGCATGCATTGGTTATTCACTTCCAAACAAACACCTTGCATTTAAAGTCAACAACATAGGAATCATCGGATGGACTTTTTTTTTTGCAACGATCAAATGGACAGACTTGTAAATAAACCATAATCCACAATGCAAAGCAGAAGGATTAGAGACCAGAGAATAATTACAACTTTGAATTGATAGCAGTGAAGTCAAGACATACCCAGTGCAGAACTCCCCAGTCGCATGAATACACTTGACATAGTCTGCATTAAGCCAAAAACGGCTCATTGCTGGCAAGGACCCTTCCCTGATGATATTGTAGAACTCTGCGTTAAGGTTAATGATGGCTTTTGTAGCTGCATAGTATGCCTTCCATCCATTAGGAGGATTTATAGTACCCTGCTCCACTGTAAAATCCTGCAAGAGTTGATTTACATTAAAAGGATGGAAAACGATGTCAGAAAATATTAAAAAATATTTCACCATAACCACAGGAATTGCCATTTTAAACAGCTAAAATGCGCAACTTCAGTCACATCAGGGAGGGGGAAAGGGAGAAATTCAACAAGTTACATCAATAATTTCTTATTCAATTAAAAGGTCATGTAATTTTGTGGCATCAAATGGAACACAAAAAACTAACTCATATCTTAACTTGTGCGAAGAGTTCGAAGGAACAACAGTATGATAAACAAACACAGTATTATGATTTGCGAGCACCTAAAAACCTGGCAAACAAACAAGGGTACATCCGTGCATGTGCACAACACAAAATTTCTTGCTTGTCATAGGCATTGACATGCCTATGAACATGGGAAGATTGTGAAAACACAGATCTGGAAACCGAAACAAGGTGAAGTGAAGTCTTTCACGTCATATCTGGGTAACTTTCCTTCAGTTCAGAAATGGAAGTAGATGACATGGCAAAGTTCAGGTCATCCCGTGCATCCGATGAGAGCTATGGTCTATGGATGTTCGCAATGCCTTACCAAAAAATCTCAGTTACTGAGAGTAGGGATGAAAACGATAAAAAACGGTCGGTTACAATATTTAATACACAGAAACAATTCCCCGTCAGAAACTCACCCTATTTTCATTTTTAACTTTTTTTTTGCGACAGTCATTGTAACTATTTATTAACGACATAAATACAGTATTGAAAGAAATTAAAAAATTAAGAGTTGAAATACAGTAATAGTATCACTATTTCATAAACGAAATCTTCCATTCTCACTTTCATCCCGAACTTAGAGAAATCCATATGGGTTCCGGATAGAATAACCGTACAAAGAAAACATCCTATCCCTAAACTTGTGCGAAGAGTTAGAAGGAACGACTTTATGATAAACAAACACAGTATTATGATTTGCGAGACCTAACAACCCAGCAACCAAACAAGGGTACATCCATGCATGTGCATAACACAAACTTTCTTGCTTGTCATAGGCAGTCACAAGCCTATCAACATGGGAAGATTGTGAAAACACCAGGAAAGATCCGGAAACCGAAACAAGGTGAAGTGAAGTCCATCATGTCATATCTGGGTAACTTTCCTTCAGTTCAGAAATGTTAGTAGATGACATGGCAAAGTTCAGGCCATCCCATGCGTCCGATGAGAGCTATGGATGTCCGCAATGCCTTACCTAAAATTTCTGTTACTGAGAGTAGGGATGAAAACGACCGAAAATGGTCGGTCACAATATTTACTACACAGAAACAATTCCCGGTCGGAAAATCACCATATTTTCATTTTTAACTTTTTTCTGCGATAGTCATTTTTACTATTTATTAACAACATCAATACAGTATTTGAAAGAAATTAAAAAATCAAGACTTGAATACAGTAATGGTCGAAAACCGTAACAAATGATATCACTATTTCGGAAATGAGTCCCGATAAACAAAATCTTCCACACTCACTTTCATCGCGAGCTGAGCGAAATCCATATGGGTTCCGGATAGAATAACCGTACAAAGAAAATATCTTATCCCTCCATCAAAAGAAATTCAACATGAGCTTTCGAATTAGGTTGTTCCATATTCCAACCCTTATCCTACCCTCTTCGTCCCTCAATGCAAGCACCCTAACGATATAATTGTATGCACCAGCAGAAAGGTAATACACCCAACCCTCGAGACAGGCACAGTGATGGTCCATTTACAGTGGAAACAAGCAGGGACGGATAAACTACAATGCCAATCAGACAGTAGACCAGTCAAGGGGAAGTTGAGGGAGGAGGGTTGTGGGCGTATCAGGCCCAGCAGCACACCTTGTGGTACAGTGACTTCCAGGCGCCGTCGTCGTTGGCCGCGCGGCGCATGGCGGAGTTGGTCATGGAGAGACGGCAGAGGCTGGTGCAGTCGAGGTAGCTGAGCGCGTGGGTGGTGATCTCGGGCACGAGCTGCTCCATCATGGAGGGCGCCTCAGGCGGAGCCGGCTCCGACGCCTTCTTCTTGTTCTCCCCGCCCACGGCCATCTCGCCGTTGGCGGACCTGGCGTGGCGGCAGCCGCAGGAGGCGCAGCCGCAGGAGGCGCAACCGCAGCAGCTGGCGGGAGGGGATTGGCGCTTCTTTGAGGATGCGGGGGAGGAAGAGGAGTGGAAGACCCAGAAGGCGCAGGCGAGGCAGCAGACGGCGGTGGCACCGGCGGCGATCAGGACTCGGGCGCCGTCCATGCGGATGCGGACATCCAGGTCGCGGGGGCGACGGCGGCGGAGGGAAGAGAGGAGGAGGTCAGGGCGTGGGGGTAGGGTTTGGACGGCATCCCATCACACGGAAGAGGAGGCTAGGGTTTTGTCGTCTGACGAGATGGGGAATGAATGAGCACGGAGCACGCGGGGGTGAGGGTGGTTACTGCTTTGCGTTCCGGATCGAGGAAGACGAACAGAGAAAATGAGAAACGGATGCGATGCCAATTATGAACGGGTCCTCGTGAAAACGTAACGGATGCGATGCCAATTATGAACGGGTCCTCGTGAAAACATACAGGATACGAACGGATATTAGTCATATCATATTTATTTTTATATTTAGGTTTGAATTCGAATTTAAATACGGATAATGTTAATCATGTCGGATAGCATATGATTAGATATCGATATCATAAATATAATATTTTAATATTTAAATACGAATACGGTATCAGATATTAAATATTCAGACATAGAACGGACGGATTTAAACTTGTGAAAACGAAAGTCTCGAATACCGTCGAAAAATATCCGTTTTCATACGTACCGGGTTGGGCTCGGGCACCTTCACCATGGACGCAATCGCCGGATCGGCGTTGGCGTTCGGTTCTGGCCTTCTGGGAAATCGTCGCAGTCGGCGTTACGGTCGAGGGTGACAGGTTAGATGTCGACGCAAGTCAAAAAAAAAAAATGTACACTTAAGTAGCGACCTAGCAGTATGTTTACTACTAGCAACTCTAGCATAGCAATGTCTTTACTCAATCCCCAGATATGAAATCTTTTTCTGTCAACACTGTTCATTTCATTTATTCTTTGATTTGTTTAGTTTGATGGGTATCCTTATGTGAGAGATGACGGTCCATAGATAAATGGTATTTGGTTCGCGGGATTAGATATACTTGACACGAGAATATTCTTCTAGATGTAGGATATCTTACCAAAACATATTTGGAGAGCTCATCCATGGTTTATAGTCTACATCATTAGTTAACAATTAAGGATTATTGGTATATTATATTATTGCTTGGTAACTATGATGAAAAAAATAATTTTAATAAGTGTTAAGTTTATTATTGCATGTTTTTATAGAAACAAAGCGATGTTAATTAACATATATTATTTGTAATTAGTGATTGTCATGATAAATTAGTGGTAATACACTTTATAAGTGTATGGTTAGTTGTTTTTAAGTGATATAAATACAATTAGTTGAGTATTTTTATTCTATTGACTCTCACTCATCTAACCAAACCGAAAAAATGACTCCCTATCTATCAACCTTACAAGCAACATGGAAATCCA